>PVJC01003092.1:0-73331 GCA_004026665.1 Murina feae
CTGACCCCCTGCCACCTCTTACCCGCTCCCCGATGCCCCGCAAAGGGCCTGGAAAGCCCACCAAGCAGGCCGCCGACCCCCTGCCCCCTCTTACCCGCTTTGCGGTGCCCCTCCAACCCTGCTGCCTCTTTCACACCCACGGGTCCTGGGTCCTGTGCTGTCCCGCCCTGCAGCCGCTCTGTGCACTCGGGAGGTCCCTCAGCCCAGCCTGTGCCCTCTCACAGTCTGGGACCCCTCGGGGGATGTCCACCTTCTGGCGCGCCTGACCAGCCTGGGTGAGGGGCCTTAAGGCTGCCCACAGCTCCCATTGACCCAACGTCCCAGCAAGGCTGGCTGGACGCAGGTTTTTGGAGTTTATATTCTATAATTGATACACTGTTCCTTTAAGCTGGCTAACGAACCCTCCTCTCTGCTTCACCTCGAAGCGTCTATAATGACACAATGTTACTTATTGGTGAGGCCCCGGCTGCTCTTTCCTTCAGCTCCTGAGGATTCTATGATTGTTATATTGTTTCAAAGGTATGTTTCGCTAGAGCCAGTTTAATTGGAGCTGAACTGAGCGGGTGCAGCTTCACTTTCGCTCCTGCCACAATGGAAACGGCTGTTTACTCAGGTCCGTGAGTGGCGGCCGCCATGTTGGCTGGGCTAATTTGCATACAGTCGCTCTGATTGGCTGGTGGGCGTGACTTACCTGTCTCGGAGAAACGGTTAATTTTACTATTTTGCTTTTATTAGTTTAGATAGTTAAAATGTCACCTGTATCTAATTGTACAGAGAACATAAGAATACCTTTATCATTCTACATCATTGTTCTAACTACATGTCATCAAAAGGAACAAAAAGATGAATTTATCAACTTAAGGGCATCAGGATGTGTACAAAGAGTTGACAGAAAATCTTGTTTAATCAGGATTATGTTTCCTATAAAATTGAAGTCAAGACCATTACATAGACATAATTCAGCCACTTACACAACATTTTAAATTTAACATTTGAAAGTTGTATTCAGTTTTTGCACTATTGAAATATATTAAGTATTTCTGAGAGACAGACAAAATGTTTCCTTTTGTATTATATTTTCATGGAACAGATAATTTTATTCTATATCTGGCTAAGTGTGAAGAGCTTTGTTATATTATGAACACTATTATGAACAAATTACTTTGATAACTTACCATGATAATACATAATAATTGGGCATGGCCAATTTGACTTTAGAAAGAATATATTTAGAGAGGTATAGAAACAGTGAGTATGATGAAGTTAAATCCATCTTCTGATACTAATTTTGATTCCAACCATCTGATATCAACAGAATACTACCCTAAAATTAGAATATTTACTAGATCAGAAGAAAGTACCATTCACAATTACATAAAAATTATTTCTATATTCTTAAGCTTAAAGACTTTGAACATCTTTTTTTATTCTTCCTGTGAATCTGAAAGGCTGACAGAGTTGCTTGGAGGTTACCTTTAAACAGATTTCTGAATTCTGCCAGAAAATGTGTTACTTTATGTACTTGCCAATATTTGGCTCTAAATTTTTATTTACATATCAAAAATTGTATCCAAAGCTGCTTTTGAAGCTATAGATAAAAATAAATTAAAAATTGTTAAAATATTATTTTAATGAGCCATTTAGAAAATTAGCATTTAAATAGAATTAGCTCCCACATATTCATCACCTAGCTTCTGCAATTTTGGCAATTTTGTTTAATTTATTCCCTCACTTTTTTTAAGGAAAAAAATTTTTTAAAGAAAATCTCAAAAGACATTATGCTATTTTACCACAAATAGTTCAGTATGCATCTTAAGTTGATAAGAACATTTATTTTTAACTGCTATTCAATTTTCATACTTTACACAATTCAAAAATAATTACTTTTCAATGTTTAGCTATTGAAAAGTATCAAATTTTCTGAAAAGTTGAAAGAAAAGTGAAATGAATACTTGCATATCCTTCCTTCATTTAGAATTAACAACTGTTAAAATTTTCAGTGTCTCTCAATTATCCAAAGACTACCCACTATCGTTATTTATTTTATTCTCAATGTAGGGGCTAATCAAGAATAATACTTTGCAGTTAGCCTCCCTTAAATTAGAACATTTCCCAAGATTTTTTGTTGCTGTTGTTGTTTTGTGTGTCTTTCATGACATTGAAGTTTTAAAATAGTCCAGACTAATTGGCCTGGACTTCAATGGCCTGATTGTTGCCTCATGATTAGATTTTATGTATGTATGTATGTATGTATCTATGTATGTATGTATTTACTTATTTATTTATTTATTGTTAATTTTCACCAGAGGACTTTTTTCCCATTGATTTTTCTAGAGAGAGTGAAAGTGAGGGGGAAAGACAGAGAGAAACATTGATGTGAGGTACATTGATTGGTTGCTTCTCATGTGCTCCAACTGGGCCAAGGGTTGGAGCCTGCAATCAAGGTACCTGTTTCCTTGATGAGAAATTGAACCTGGGACCCTCCAGTTGCAGGCCAATGCTCTAACCACTGAGCAAACTGGCTAGGGCAATATATGTATATTTTGTCAGGAACATTACATGGTGTTTATGTAATATTCAAGAGTTATGTGGTGCAAATTTGTTCCATTATTGGTGAAATTAATATTCACTCATTTGGCTAAGGTCCACCAAATTTCTTCATTATAGTTTTCCTCAATGTAAATAATAAGTAATATGTAGAATAAAACTTAAATAATATGTAAATATCTTATGTTCCCCAAATTTTCACTAAAAAACTACTATCTGTATTATATTATCTTATACACAATCTTCATATAAAGCTTCCTCTTTGCCTCTAAATAACTTGAGTTGTTTAGTTTAAAATATAATCCAGACAAAGATTACATATTTTCTCTAACAGTACCCCTTCCCACTTTCCTCACTCTCTTTCATATCCTTCATTGCTTTGTTACATAAATTGTATTAATTACTGCGTAGAATGATCCTTTCCTTGTGTTGCATTCAACTTGAACTTTTATTTTCCTTATTTTTTGTAGACTGGTATTGATATCTAGAGAACCGATTAAATTTAATTTCATATTTTTTCCCAAAAGCAAATACTTTATGTGCTGCTGAAGTCTGCCTATTTGTCTCTTTAAGATAACATCTTATCTGATTTTATTTTGCAACTAGAGCCCCGGTGCATGAATTCATGCATAGATGGGGTCTGGCTGGCTTGCCCCCAATCAGGGCTGATCAGGCTGGCTGGCTGGAGGAAGGGGATGTGGAAGGTTGGCAGGCTGGCCCCACCCCCGATTGGGGTGGGGGACATACGGGGTGGGGATGTCTGGGAGCAGGGGCCCCAGGTGGTTGGAGGGCTGGCCCCACCTCCTGGTTGAACTCCCAGTTGAGGGGACAATTTGAATATTAGCCTTTTATTATATAGGATGGCCTGACAACAAATGACACAGTTTTATTCTGTGAAGATGGGTTCACTGCCTGTGTAGAAAATGCCATCATTTTCAGGATCTGAGTAGGGACAATCATTCAAATAAACATTTTCTTGCTCATAAGCATCTTATTATAGCTGTAATCATAAAATAAAGAGAAGACTAGCAGAAAATACATCTGTGCATGCAAGTTTAAGACTAAAAGTGGGAAAAATTGGAACAACAACTCCCTTTGTCCTATAAAAGTTGTATTTCATCTGCCTACATGACATCTGAAAGACAGAGAGGATTTAAAGCAAAGCAAGAAGAATTTTCCAATTGAGTAGCTATGTGACATCCTAAGTTGTACCACTTTCATATACACAGATATAATGCAATGAGCTTTTTAAATAGAATCCTTAATTTTTGAAACTAAGAGGACAATGTGATTAGTCACCCAGCTTTTGCCTGAATATCTCCAATGAAAGGGTGCACTTTTCTCTATGAAAAAGACAATTCTATTGTTAAATAGTTGTATTTCAAATAATTCAAATTTTCCTATATTTTCTTAAAAGCTGTCTCCCTATAAACTTCACATTTAGGTCCTATTTATGCTTGCTGTTAAAACTTAGAGTAAATTCATTTTCTTAAATGATTGAAAAGTACAGCTATAGCTTCTCCTGTCTTTTTAGGCCACATGTAAACAGAGCCTCTTTCTGGGATCTGTCAGGTCACAAACTGACACAGCTATGGAGACTAGCTGGTGGCATAAATGTGTAAAGTTGTCTGGGCTAAGATGGAGAATCTGTACTTTATCTAAAGAAGATAGGCAGCAGCATCCCAGATTGTCACCAAAGGGAATATTCAGGGTTTATGCTGCCAGAGCTTGTAATTTCAGAGAAAAATCTAGAAATCTAGTTTGTATGAGAAATCTGATTTCTAAATACTAGCATACATTCTAAGCTTCAAAGCAATGTGCAGTTTAGCACTGTCCAAGCCAAACAGAAGTCAGTCATTGGAATGGTCAGATTCTACTTGTCCACTTCCCCCTCTGACTCATGTTTTAATAATTCTAACGTTGAAAGAAATCCATATTCCTGGTCTTTTTCCTTTGGAGGTCCTGTAATTTATCCATCACCTTCGTAAAATATATTTCATGGAGTTGAAACCAGTTACGTTATGATGCTGAGATCATAAAATTGTCAGTTCTATTAATTCAGCTTAGGTATTACTCTTTTTTGCCACTGTATCACTCATTACCTCATTTCTACTAGAATATCCAGATTTTTTCCCCACAAAACTCGCATGTAAGCCATGCAGTGACTCTCTTAATAGATTTTCTTTCCATTACTCTAATCCTGCATCTGTTTTTAAAACTTACTGTTCTTTGTGATTTTAAAATTTTACATGGCAGTTGCATGTTTTTCTTTAAATAAATATGTTTACCTTTGAAAAAATAAGTTTGTAATGGGAAAATCTAAATCTGTGTTTAACTTGAGCAGAGGTTGTGTAAATCACAGAAATATGACAAAGATATATGTTACATAAAAGTCTGATTGGGAAACAGTGATGCTTTTCTTTTTCAGTTCTTTAAAGAAATGAAATAAACATTTCCATATGATAGAAACATGTTTAATTTGTATTTGTATTTGGCAGGATAGGCTGAATCTCAATCTGATTATCTGATATAAACGATTGCTGTATCCATTAAAAAGTTATTCTGTTAATGGCAACAAATGTGCAAATGTTGCTTCCTTTACAAATGATAATATACTATAACAGTTATTATCTCATTAGCTAAGATAGCAAGCAGTTTTTGTTTTGTGTTTTTCTAAAAAGTGTTTCTAATTTAAGATCACTCTCCACTGGATGCCAATGGGAATTCTAAAAAATAAGTGGTTTTATTTTTTATTTTTTTACATGGTTGCAATTTGTTGAAGGTCTTGATCAATTTGTTTAAGGTCTTCAATACAAATTTGATTTTTGAGATGAAATTAATGAAAAATATCTCAAAACATGATGGACAACACCAATTTCTAGATTTTTTTCGGTATTGCTTACTCTTTAATGAAACCTACAATAAAAAGAAAGAAAGAAAAGAAAACAGAAAAATGGGCAGAGGACATGAAAATACATTTCTCAAAAGAAGACATACAGATGGTCAATGAGTATATGAACAGATGATCACATCACTAATCATCAGGGAAATGGAAATCATAATCACAATCAGAAATTGCCTTACACCAGAAATAATGGCTATTATCAAAAAGTCAACAAATAATTTTTTGCAGAAGATGAGGAGAGAAGAGAACTCTTCTGCACTGTAATTGGAACTGCAGACTAGGTCAGCCCCTATGAAAAACAGTATGGCAATTCCTCAAGAAACTAAAAATAGATACATCACAGGAACCAGCAATTTCACTTCTGGTTATCTATCCAAAGAAAAGAAAACACTAATTTGAAAAGATAACTGCACCCCTATGTTCACTGCAGCATTATCTACAATAGCCAAGATATAGAAACAACCTATGTGTCCATCATTAGATGAATAAAGAAGATATATATTTATATACAGTGGAAAATTACACAGCCATAAAAAAGAACGAATCTTTGCCAGTTTCATGGATGGAACTGGAAAGTATTATGCTAAGTGAAATAAGTCAGGCAGAGAAAGACAAATGATGTATGATTTTACTTATATATGGAATATTAAAACAAAACAAATAAAAAACAAACTTGTAAAAACAGAGAACAAAGGGATAGTTAGCAGAAAAGTGCAGATGAGTGAATGAGTGGAAAGTTGAAGGTGAATGAAATTAATAATATTGTGATAAGTTTACATGGTGATAGATGATTACTAGAATTAGAAGGGTGATCCCATTGTAAGGTATAAAAATGATGAATCACTATATTGTACACCTGAAACTAATATAACAATTTAAGATTGTATACCAACTATCCTATCTAATAAAGAAGAAATATGCTAATTGACTCTCATGCCATTGCAAAAGTTGGAAGTGCCTATAGTCAATAAGGAGGGAATATGCTAATTGACTTCCCCACCCTCAAAGATGGTGGTGCTCACAGCCACAAGATGTCCAGCAGGGGAGGGCAGTTAGGGGTGACCAGGCCAGCAGGCGAGGGCAGTTGGAGGCAACTGGGACAGCAGGGGAGGGCATTTGAGGATAATTGGGCAGGCAGGGGTGCAGTTAGGCATCAATCAGGCTGGTAGGGGAGTAGTTAGCAGGTGATTAGGCTGGCAGGCAGAAGCAGTTAGGGGCAATCAGGCAGGCAGACAGGCAGGTAAGCAGTTGGGAGCCAGCAGTCCTGGATTATGAGAGGGATGTCCAACTGCTGGTTTAGGCCTGATCCCTGTGGGCAGTTGGACATCCCCCGAGGGTTCCCAGATTGCAGAGGGTGTAGGCTGGGCTGAGGGACACCACCCTCCTCCCCCAGTGCACAAAATTTGTACTTAAATAAAAATAAATTAAAATTTTAAAAGAGAGGAAAAAAAAAGAATCTTAATTCCTACATTCTTATTTCATGTTTCAAAGTTCAAATTTATTTCTAATTTTTATTACTGCATATTTTGTCATATATATTTTACTTTTGCAAAGTAAAATCATAATGTTATCTCACATTCTTCCTCTTCTCATTTCATCTCTTAAAGTGCAGTAATGGTTGATATTGAGACTTTGTAGGATGAAAATCTGGTTATATGGAATAATAAAATGTGTGATAATGAAACTGAGCAATTGAAATTCTATTTAAGTTTTGAAATTTAAATTTTACTGCCATTTGTAACACAAAAAGAGAAATCACACTACTCTGAAAACAGCATAATCATCAGCTCTAAAAGTGTTCACTTAAAGAAAAAAAATCACATAAATGTTGCCTGCTATTTTACCTTTGTTTTACTAAGTGTTCCAAAATTTTCATGAAAGTAATCCTGATTATGAAGCCATTTTTATGAAAAATTAAGGTCAAAATGCAGTCAAGTTTATAAAAGAACACTGTGAGTTTTATAAGGATGTATATCATGTTATACTTGATGTTGTCCTTGTTCCTGTCACCTATTCATTATGTAGGTGTTTGGGTTTTTTTAAGAGCTAATATAAAAATGCTAACAGAATGGATGTTGATAGTGTATGACCAGCATAGGGTCTGCATGTGTGCATTGCTGGGAAGCATAGATTTCCCACCTACACAGCATTTGCTACCAGTCTTTTTGTCCAAATATATTAAAGCACTTTGTTGATGATTAGAATTGAAAAGTGTTAATGACATAATGAAGCCAAATGCCAACTCTGAGTAGCAAGAATATAGGACACATTTAAAAACTTGATTTCTAAAGATTAATTTTAAGGCAAAGAAGCATTCAGTGGCTTCATTTAAAATTAAAAGCATAGGGAATAGATTGTCCACTGCTCAAATCATTAGATAATTTTTTCCCCGTGAAAAATAGTTTAATGACTTCTTGGTGGAAGAGATGCAACAACTATAGTATGTTAGCCATTTCAACACATCCCAATGGCTGTGTTATTATAAAAGGACTAAAAAGTTGTAAATGTTTCCATTTACTTTCAATCAACAATGTTTGTGAAAATTGGTAAATTTCCATAAGCCTCCCCACATAAATATCCAGAACTCTGAAATTTGAGCTATTGCCTGGGTAGGCATCCAAATAGAGGAGAAACAAGTCTCCATCAACTTCTTCAGCTCAGTGCCGCCTCCTGTGTGGGCTGTGGACCAGTCCACCTAAGAGGAGACGAAAAGTTGTGTGTGGGTGATTAGAAATTGTCAGAGCACATTGCCATTGCTGCTATTTTTAAGCACATGATCAGTGGGCTTGTCTGTTAAATCTAATCAGAAGTAATTGAGCTTATTTTCTGTTACCTCACTTCATATTTTTATTTCATGTTTGTAATTTATTTTATCACATTTCACAAGGAGATGTTGTACAATGGGTGGGAAATTAAAACAAAACAAAACAAAACAAAACAAAAACTAAAAGGTTCTTCACCAAAATTTGATAAGGACTGCTCTAAATGTTAACTACTGGGGCCCTGAGTTGTGTTACCCTCTTTTCAGAATCCACCAGGCAAGTAAGTGTTAGGGGTGACACTAAGCTACTGGATGCCTGGCTTCACAGATGTCAGCACTATGTAAGAACTTTAGTTATTAATTTTTAATTTACCCTTTTTTCATATTTATTAAGATGGATTAGTGTAGAAAAGATGGCAAACAATGCTGAGTGAAACCTGGAACAATATTGATCTACTAGTAGGTTCAATCCTGTCTCCATTCCTTATTGCTGAGGCTCAACTTCATTATCTCTACTAGGGGCCTGGTGCATGAAATTCATGCATGGGGGGTGAGGGGGCAGTCCCTCAGCCCAACCTGCACCCTCTCCAATATGGAGTTCTTGGGGACTCTCACAATCCAGGACCTCTGGTTCTTAATCGCTAACCTGCCTTGCCTACCCTAACCACTCTGCTTGCCTGCCTGCCTCATCCTCTAACTGCCCTCCCCTGCCGGCCTGGTCACCCCTATTAACTTTCTTTTTTAATCTTATCCCCTTCACACACAATTGTATTTGACTTCCTTATTGGCTTCTTCCTCTCACACAATTTTTCTCCTTTTTGTAACACTTTTCCTATAGACTCATTTATAAACTTTTCTTTCCTCCTTATTTCCTACGTCTGTTCCATCATCATTCTTCCCATTTTTCTACTACCCTCCTTCCCTTCCCAAATTCCTTCTTTTATTTATCTTTACCTCTGTCCACCCTCCCCTTTTCCTTCCTTCCCACCTTAATTTTTTTCTTCACTTCCTTCCTCTGACCTGCTTTGCTCCCTCCCTCATTCCTTCCTTCTTCCCATTCTCCTTTTAAGCTCTACCAATTCCCCCTTTATAACTTTTATTTCCTCCCTCTTTTTCTCTCATCCTACCTTTGCTATACATTCTTTTCTACTTATTTCCACTGTTTTAATACCTATCTACCTACTTGCCTAATTATCCACTATCATTTATCTTTTTTTTCTTTTCTGACTTCTAATTTTAAAATCTGTCCCCAGTACACAACTATACTTGGTTTTCATTATGGGCCCTACAGTTCCCTCATACATCCTCTTTTTTTAACTCTGCTGTCCACTGACTCTTTTATAGTTCTTCCCTCCATCCTGTTCCACCCTTTCCCCACCTGGTTATTTCCCCCCAAACTCTCCCTGGCTGATGCTCCCTCCATCTGACCCCTGCCCATCTCTCCATCTCCTGGCTCCTGGGGGTTCACCCCAGCTCTGAAGGGAGACAGGGGCCTCTCACAGGAGGCCCCTGTCTGGAACCAATCGGAGGCCCTTGCTGGGACCTGGATGGCTGGCTCCTGGTCCTGCGGCATAGGCCTGGGAATAGACCGACCATGGGCTAAGCCTCTGCATGTGCATATCCCCCAATCGGTCTATTCCCAGGCTGCAACCTTGGGGTCTGCTCGCTCCTCCCACCCTGCTCCTTCCGCCCATCTGCCCTGATGGACCCTGGTGTGTGGTGGGCCTCTGCCATCTTGGCTGGGCTAATTTGCATACAGTCGCTCTGATTGGCTGGTGGGCATAGCTTATGCATCCTGAAGAGACAGTGACTTTTAATATTATGCTTTTATTAGATTAGATAACATCAGTAGTCTCTCTTGCAGGGTCCCTGTAAGTACCAAGAAGTGTAGGCACTTTATGCAAAGTACCTGAAACATGGCAGGTGCTCAACAAAGAGAGAAAGGTTGGCCTTTTCCTTTTCTTTTCTCTTCTGAACACAACAGAGTAAACTCAGTTTTAAAATGCATGGATGAAACTGGCTCAGATGATCCTGATCAACAGTTTTGACAAGTGCATATTCATTTCTTAAGAAATCTTTTAGAGGAGTCCTATATTTTTTTTTGCTTCTGTAAAACTTTTTATGAGTGCAAATTGCTATGTATATACAACCAAAGGAAAGATATAAATCAGTTAGATGTTTTTCTCCACCTGCTGATCCCTACAGGAAAGCTGTGACAATAGACAAGGGGATAATATCATAAGCCATTATTATTTTCTCTATCAATGAAATGATTTATAGTGATCATTGGGCAAGCTGTGTGCTAATAATGAAGTCATTCGGTATAATTTGTAAAAGCGACATATGGTGATACACTGCTTCCCACTGTTTTACATTTATTTATAGCTTAATTATCTATTGTTATTGTTAAAGGGGTTGTTTTGAGATTGAACAGTAACTGATCTCAGCTGATGGCAAAAAATGTGTAAAAATGTTTTTAGCTTATTTTGTTATGTCTCTCTTTGCAACCCAATGCCCAAATTTCTATGATTTGAATAAGTATTTTGTGTTTGGTTTATAGATTAGATACAATATTTACTTTCAATATTTATTTGCACGTAAAAAAGTTTTTATATCTGGTGGGTGCCGTTAGTAACATGATTGCATTGTTAGATCCAGTCAAGGAATAAATTAGGCTCATTTGAGAACATTTCTTGTCTGCTGCTAAGATACTGTTTCTAAAATTATTATGGTGGGTAATGACCACAAAAGTGTTAATGCCCTCCGCAATGTACCTCACTTACTTCCTCAATGACTCATTGAAAATGTGGGTAGTCATATTTTCAATTTTTCCCCTTGAATTCCCTTTGGCTTGAACACTATCATGTATAGCCATTTCCCTTTCATCCTTTGAGTGTGTATGTGCATGTGTGTGATGCAATTAGGTTGCACACTTTTTAACAGTAGTTTAATGATAGTTACTTCGAGAGTTAAATAACTGATTTTGTTTCCCCCAATTTGCCTTTGTTTATAGTTATTTGATATCCTGTCAAATTATTTGGTTTTAAAGTAAAACAACAAAACAGTGTTTAAATGATGTGGGAAGGCAACAGATAGTTCTTCGAAGAACATTTTGGCAGACTGAAATGACTAAAACTAATTATTGGTGTCCTACATTCATAGTGCTGTTAGAAAATTACTCTCTGTAGTAATATATTGTGCTTCTTTGGCTTCCATACAAGTTGACTTCAGGGGACACAACCAAATTTATTATAAAAGGTCACATCATTGAAGATACCACTGTCTAAGCAGAAAACAAAATGCTTTAATGGGGCATTATGGTATTCACACTACTAGCTAGAGAATGATAAAGTTACCATTCTTTAAATTAGAATACATTTAACAATTTTGTGTTGTGGAAGTGTTTACTATATTAATCAAATTATCTACAAAACCCTCAGTTCATGTAGCATCCCCCAAAACATAAGGGTGTTTAATAAGGGGCTATACCAGTGATCCATGCCAATTATTAAAATGAATAAATAAGCACATTAATTAAACTTTATAAGGCATTAAAATATTATAAATATTATTTATTTAGGCTATGTTATGTTAGAAGCAAATGGATGGTCATCATTTTTTTGTCTGTTTCCTTTATTTATTTTATTTTATTTTTAAAATTTAAATTCTTTATTGTTTAAAGTATTACATGAGTCTCCTTCCCTCCCGCCCCCCCCACCATTGACCTCTCCCTGCAGATCCCATCCCACAGCACATGCCCTCATCCCCCTATTGTCTATGTCCTTGGTTATGCTCATATGCATGCATACAAGTCCTTGGGTTGATCTCTAAATCCCCCCACCTCTGCTTTACCTGATAGGTTGGACAGTCTGTTCGATGCTTCTATGTCTCTGGTTCTATTTTTGTTCATCAGTTTATGTTGTTCATTATATTCCACAAATGAGTGAGATCATGTGGTATTTATCTTTCTCTGATTGGCTTATGTTGCTTAGCATAATGCTCTCTAGTTCCATACATGCTGTTGCAAATGGTAAGAATTCCTTCTTTTTTACAGCAGTGTAGTGTTCCATTGTGTAGATGTACCACAGTTTTCTAATATACTCATCTGCTGATGGGCACTTAGGCTGTTTCCAAATCTTAGCTATTGTAAATTGTGCTGCTATGAACATATGAGTGCATATATCCTTTCTGACTGGTGTTTCTGGTTTCTTGGGATATATTCCTAGAAGTGGAATTACTGGGTCAAGATGGGAGTTCCATTTTTAATTTTTTTTGAGGAAACTCCATACTATTTTCCACAGTGGTTGTACCAGTCTGAATTCTCACCAGCAGTACAAGTGGATTCCTTTTTCTCTGCATCCTCGCCAGCACTTGTCATTTGTTGGTTTATTGATGATAGCCATCTGACAGGTGTGAGATAGTACCTCATTGTTGTTTTGATTTGTATCCCTCAGATGATTAGTGACTTTGAGCATGTTTTCATATGTCTTTGGGCCTTCTGTATGTCCTCTTTCCAGAAGTATCTATTTAAGTCCTTTGCCCATTTTTTGATTGGGTTGATTATCTCCCTTTTGTTAAGTTTTATGAGTTCTCTGTAAATTTTGAAGGTTAATTAATCCCTTATCAGTGATAACATTGGCAAATATGTTCTTCCATGCAGTGGGCTTTCTTGTTGTTTTGTTGATGGTTTCTTTTTCTGTGCAGAAGCTTTTTATTTTGATGTAGTCCCATTTTTTTATTTTCTTCTTAGTTTCTATTGATGTAGGAGCTATATTGTTAAAGATATTACTAGGGCATATGTCTGAGATTTTGCTGCCTATGGATTCTTCTAAGATTTTTATGGTTTCCTATCTTACATTTAAGTCTTTTATCTATTTTGAGTTTATTTTTGTATATGGTGTAAGTTGATGGTCTAGTTTCATTTTTTTTGCATGTATCTGACCAATTTTCTTAGCACCATTTATTGAAGAGACTGTCTTGACTCTATTGTATGCTCTTGCCTCCTTTTTCAAATATTAATTGAGCATAACGACTTGGGTCTATCTCTGGGTTCCCTATTCTGTTGTACTGATCTATATGTCTGTTCTTGTGCCAGTACCAGGCAGTTTTGAGAACAGTAGCTTTGCTCTATAACTTGATATCTGGTATTGTGATTCCTCCAACTTTCTTCTTCTTTCTCAAGATTGCTGTGGTTATTTGGGATTTTTTTTTTTTTAATGGTCATCATTTGATACAAATAAAGGACATTTAAAGTCCCATACACTTTTCTGGTCCTTGTGCCAAGTAATAATGATCCAAACCAGACCTATGGCCTGTAGTTCTCTTTAGTCATCTTCTTAGCTGGTTGGGAGCTGATTCATATGGAGGTTATAGAATAGAGTAGGTATAGTTACCTTCTCCCTGAAGAAAAGGCTTGGGCCTGATATGGAAATGGAAGTAGGCAATGAACTTGGATCTCATGCTCCCTCTGTGACTTCCAGTAAACATTCAGCATATTCACTTTCAATGAGGGGAACTTGACCAAGTAAACTGAACACTTCTCATCCTGGGTGCCAATGAACATTAAGTCAACCCAGCTATTGTTTAGACCAAACCAGAGCCTAGAAACCCAAGCCTGGTACTGCCACTTTCGACTTGGACAGCCACAGTGTCACTTAAGGCATTTTAAAAAACCTAATAAACTTGATCTCTTTAGAACGGTTTTAGATTCAAGAAAATTGAGCTGGAAGTAGAGTTTCTGTAAATGCCATCTCCCCCACTAACTCCCCACAACCTGTGGCATTATGGATATCCTGCACCACATGAACTTACAGAGATGCAGCACCCAATATCTATAGTTTGCATTAGATGTTGTAAATTCTATGGACTTAGACAAATGTTTATCAACATGTATTCACCATTGTATTATCATACAGAATAGTTTCAAGGACCTAAAAATCTTCCTCTCTCTGCTTATTCACTCCTCCCTCCCACTACACCCCAGGCAACCACTGATCCTTTTACTGTCTCCGTCGTTTTGCATTTTTCAGAAAGTTATCTTTTTCTTAAGATGATTCCAACCTCATTGAGATGATAATTTAACAAAGGACCTTTGCAAATGCAAATGTGCTAACTGGATTATTTATGAATATGGCATGCATGAAAGTTACTATTAAATTTCTATAGGTTTGACTTCAAAAGCACCACACATGAAGAGTAAGTATGCAAGTTGTAGTAACACTGTTTTTTTTTTGTGTGTGTGTGTTTTTTTTATACCTCATGGCCTTATTATACCAACTTGCCATGAGGAAATTGAAGTATCGTTACTTTATTAAGGTACCTAATGTAAACTGAAATTTAGTATGGGAATTAAAAAAATATATCAGATAACTTCTTAATTAGGCAACACAAAATTATTAATTGTTCAGTCCTTTTACTTGAAGCAAAACAATAAAACTAACAATATGGACTTACTTTTCATTTGAGAAAGAAGGTGCATACTGGGTTAACAAAATGCAATTACATTTTATAGCTACAAAATTATTTCAACAGGACCATTAATTGCCCTCATGATGTAACAGGTAAATTTACTGCTAGCAACAGCTCATTTTGTAATAATCACATGGGAGAATTTTTCCTAAACTTTAATTTCAATAGATATTGGTTTAATTTATCAGAATTTGCTATTATTGTGTTTTTAAGTAAGGCATTAAGTTATTACTCAAACACAATGGTGTCTGAGTTCTTATGTATTATAAACTGAGTGAGCAGACAGAAACAAAATTATATCTCATTCTAGTGAAAATGACAGCAACATTTTTTTCTCTAATAGCATCCTACAGGAGGCCCAAACTGATTTGCTGTCTGCTCTCTTTGTATAGTTAATTAATCTAAAAGAAGCATTTATTAACTTGAGTTTTTAAAATTTGCTTAACTATAATTTTTAAAGCCTCTCTTAAGATTGCACATTATTTACCAGATGGAAGCAAACAAAGCTGATGTAGTTCCCTAGGACCCTAAAATGTACTTGATAAGAACATGTATTCCCAGTTGTGAAAACCCATAGTTTCTACCCCTTCCCTATTATCTTTCTCTCCCTTTGTTTTTATAGATATACTAGATGCCCAGTGCATGAAATTCATGCTGTGCTGGTGACAATTTTGAATTCTCATCCCTGACCTAACCTTCTTACAGTGCAAGCTCTGTGAAGGCAAGCATTTGTCTTGTTCATTCTTAGTTCACTATGGACTTTACCTGTGTCTGTGCATCTTTGTTAGCACTGCATGGTGACCGGTCATTTTGGTTGGCATGGTCACTGCCTTTTTATATATATAGATAAGGGATAAGGGTGTCCCTTAGCCTGGTCTGCACCCTCTCCAATTCAGGACCCACAGGAATTGGGCTTAAACCAGCAGTCAGACATCCCTCTTGCAATCCAGGACCACTGGCTCCTAACTACTCACCTGCCTGACTGCCTAATGCTCCCAACTGCCCTCGCCTGATGGCCTGGTTGCCCCCAATGACCCTCCTCTGACATTCTGGTTGCCCCCAACTGCCCACCCCTTCCAGCCTGGTCTCGCCCCTAACTGCCTCTGCCTTGGTCCCACAACCATGGCTTTGTCTGGAAGGAAATTGGACATCCAGAAGATGGCTGGTCAACAAGGTCTAATTAGCATATTACCCTTTTATTAGTATAGACTAGGGGCCTGGTGCACAAAAATTTGTGCACTCGGGGGGGTGGTCCCTCAGCCCGGCCTGTGCCCTTTTGCAGCCTGGGACACCTTGGGGGGGGGGGGATGTCCACCTGCTGGCGTGCCTGGCCAGCCTGAGTGAGGGGCTGAGGGCCATTTTCAGGCTGCCCACAGCCCCTTCAGGGTTCATGCACTGGGGAGTGGGAGGGCTCATGAGTGCAGGCATGGACGTTTCCCACCGGAGGGCCCATGATCGCACACGCCTGGTGGGACCCCACCGCTGAGGAGACATACCTGGCGCAGAGCTGGGTGGCGAGCCAGGGGTGGACGCTGGTGCAGGATCCCTTGGTGGGGCCCTGCTGCTGAGCGAACACACCTGGGATGGAGCCGGGCAGTGGACTGGCTTCGGATGCTCCGCACTGTGTAGCAGACACTCCCGCATGCTCTGCAGAGGCCCCCAGTGGGCGGACGAAGGCAGCGGACCCTGGATGGGTGCTCCCGTATGCCCCTGAAGAGCCCCTCGGGGCAGACCCCCCCCACTGAGCTGACACAGCCGGCACAGCTGTGCCGGCCGTGGAGGCTGCCAGTGCAGAGCCGCCCTGCCAGCCTCCATCTTGGCTGGGTTAATTTGCATACAGCCACTCTGATTGGCTGGTGGGCGTGGCTTAGAGGTCCCAAAGAAATGGTCAATTTCAATGTTATGCTTTTATTAGTTTAGATAATTGAAACACTATTGCTTTAAGCTGAGGCCTATGCAGTTAAGGAAGCCTCCTATTTATTTCAGCTCTGTGGCTTCTTTAATTGAAACATCGTTACTGTGACCAGAGGCTCAGCTAGCCTAGGCAGGCAGTTGCAACAGAAGCCTATGGTTTGCTCTAGCTCCATGGCTGCTGGCCTCCATCTTGGCTAGGTTAATTTGCATAGGGCCGCTCTGATTTGCTGGGAGGCATGGCTTGGCTGGTGGGCGTGGTTTAGGTGTCTTGGGTGATGGTCAATTTGCGTATTACTCTTTTATTATATTAGATAGATAGATTATATAGGATAGGATTGCTTAAATAGAGGGGGGAAGCTTTTTTCAACAGGAGGAGATGCTCTTGGCAGTCAAAAATATATAACCCCTATATCTGGACTGATAGTCATCCATATGCACTATACTGCCAAACTGGTCATTAAAAAATTGAACTGCTTTCTTTCACTTTACACGAAACAACTGTTGCCCTTAAAAACCCTCCTCAGCCCCCACCTTAGGTTCTGACTTAGCAGTTCACCCAGATTAGGTTCTGATTTGTCGGTTTCTATGCCAGTTAGTGTCAAAAGCTCTGCCTCCTAGGCAGCCCATGACTCCTCTGGGAAATCCAGAATGGCCCCACCATCACATCGGCGCCAGCCCTTCAACCATGCATGCCCCCAGTCCTCTACCAGGTGTATCTCTGGTCTGTGCTGGTGGCAATTTTCAGTTCTCTTCCCTGACATAACCTTCTTACAGTGCAAGCCCTGTGAAGGCAAACATTTGTCTTGTAGGTTCTTAGTTTACTATGGACTTTACCTGTCTCTATGCATCTAGCACCATATGGTGACCGGTTGAATGGTCTTTTCAGTCATCATGGTCACTGCCTTTTTATGTATATAGATAAGGGATAGGGCAGTATAAAGGGAATTAAATTGGATATTGTATTGGTTTCCTATGTGGCTGTATTACCACAAATGTAATTATTTAAAACAACACAAATTTATTTTCTTATAGTCTGTGGTTCAAAAATCCAAAGTGGGACTAATTGGGCTAAATGCAAGGTGTTGGCAGGACTGCTTTTTTTTTTTTTCCTTTTTTCCTAAATGCTCTAGGGGAAAATCTGTTGTCTCGACTTTTTATTTATTTTTTTTATTGATTTCAGAGAGGAAGTTGAGATAAGAAGAGAGATAGAAACACCAACGATGAGAGAGAATCATTGATTGGCTGCTTCCTACAAACACCACACAAGTGATCCAGCCAGCAACCCAGGTATGTACCCTGGTTAGGAATTGAACCTTGACCTCTTTGGGTCATAAGTTGATGCTCAACCACTGAACCATGCCAGCCTGGCTTGACTTTTTAAATAGTATTAAAATGAGACTACAAAAAGGAATGAAGTATTTGAATGATATTTTAATACAATACTGCGCCTTAAAATTATACTTCAAAGCTCATAATTAGATAAGAGTTAATGTGATTCAGAAGCTGGACATTTGTACTATGGTTTCGAATTTAGAATGTTTTAAGATTTAATCCCTTAATAAATGTTAAAATACAAGTTCTTCTATCTCAGGTTATTAATACTAGACAGAAACTCAATTTTCCTACTGAACCATTTTCTTCCTGAAACCTGAAATCTGGTAAATGAAAGTTCCTTGTCGCTTGCATTCTCTGTAGATGTTGACCTGAAAAGTCACATATAATGAGAACATTGCTAAAGTAGTAACCATATCATTTTTATAAAATTTCAGCCAATAGTTTCCTGATAACAGCAATAGATTCAACAGATAGAACAAGCGACTTTCCTGAAATCCTATGACCTCAATAGAATTTGAACGTAATAAATGTATTCCTCAAGAGAGATGGTGTGGTTGAAGCAGCAGATGTTTACAATTTGTCTCTTAGCTCTCAATAATAAGAAATTACACAGATTCAATACTTAAATGAAATCAATCATTGTCTCTTTGTCCAATACAGTAAATATAATGAGTTATGTATAAATGGCAATGCATACACAGATTTGACACAGATGGTTTATGCTCTGTTATAACTTAATTAATCATACAATCACTCTAATGCACTAGAAGTTTTAAGATTTTCAAACATGCCATTTTAAAAATAAAATTCATGAAAGTAGTATAGAGTGATGGTTAAAACAACTGACCCTGGAATTAGATCATGCCAAAAAAAAAAACTTACAAATTTTACTCACAATTAAAGAAGTACAAAAAATTAGATTTTATGGCCCTAATCAGTTTGGCTCAGTGGATAGAGTGTTGGCCTGCAGACTGAAAGGTCTCAGGTTTGATTCTGGACAAGGGCATGTACCTTGGTTGTGGGCACATCCCCAGTAGGTGTGAGAGGCAGCTGATTGATGTTTCTTTTTCATCGATGTTTCTAGCTCTCTATCTTTCTCCCTTCCTCTCTGTAAAAAATCAATAAAATATCTTTAAAAAAATTAGATTTTATGTACTTGTTTTAAATGGACATCAACTTTAGTCTTAAAGCTTGAAGAAAAAGGTCATAATTTTGTTAATTGGAAATTTTATGTAAAAACTAGAGACCTGGTGCACAAAATTCATGCATGGGAGGTGGGGTTCCCTCAGCCCAGCCTGTACCCTCTCCAATCCAGGACCCCTTGGGGGATGTCCAACTGCCGGCAGTAGGACATTCCTCTCACAATCCTGGACCACTGGCTCCTAATTGCTCACCTGCCTACCTGCCTGATTGCCCCTAATTGCCCCCCTGCTAGCTTGATTGCCCCTCATTACCTTTGTGTGCCAGTCTGATTGCCTCTAACTGACCCCCTGCCAGCCTGGTCACCCCTAACTCCCCCCCCCACACTAGTTTTGTTGTCCCCAACTGCATCCCCCTCACTGGCCTGGTCACCCCCTCTGCCAGCCTGGTCACCTCTAATTGTCCCCCGCCAGATTGGTCACCCCTAACTGCCCTCCCTACTGGCCAACTCACCCCTCACTGCTCCTCCTGCTAGCCTAATGGTCCTCAACTGCTCTCCCTGCCAGCCTGATTGCCCCCAATTGCCCCCCCCTGCCAGCCTGGTCAACCCTCATGGACCCCCTGCTGGCCTGGTTGCCTCACGCAGCCTGCTGTTCAGTTGTTTAGTTGTTCCTCAATAACCCCCCTGCTGGCCTGGTTGCCTCATGCCACCTGCTGTTCAGTTGTTTGGTTGTCCCTCAAAAACCCCCATGCCGGCCTGGTCATAGGCAGCCATCTTGTGAGGGTGTGAGGCTTAATTTGCATATTACCTCTTATTATATAGGATACTCAAAGAAGTCATTAAAGATACTAAAGATATTTATAAATTTTATTAACTAAATATGTGCATTATAGACTTTGAAAATTTCATTTTGTTAAACTTTTACTTTTATGTTGACTTTAGCTTTCTTTTTTATGGAATAAACTTTAAGAGAAATATTTGCTTATATAAATGGACTTTAAGTAGTGCCATAAGTATAAATATATTTAACACCTAACACTAGATCCAAGTAGGAAATAAGATTCACTGAGACTAGCTTCTTGTGTGAAAATTTTTCCAAGTGTATGTGCTTTGCCAATTCACCACTGCAGGAAGTCAGTGAAAGGAGACATTTGTTAGAAGGGATTAGACACCAAAATCTGGGTACTTCATCTGAATGTAGGATTTGAAGTAGAGAAAATGGTCATTTTAGTGTGACTTATTTTCAGCTATAGAATGAGTTACCTAGATATTGTCTTTGTACCTACAAATCCTTCCCATGTCTTTTTGATTAGGCTGTAAATCTCACTGTCTTATCTAGTACTAATATGGATTTTCTTTTATTTTTTGTCAGTTTATGTTTTTATCCATTTTTCTTCTTAATATGATATTTCTATAATTTCATTGTTATCAAATAATCATTTCTTTTAAACATAGGATAAATTTGGAGTCAGGAAAAGATAAAGTTGTAGAACTAATAGAATGCAGTTGCACAGGGAGCTCTGGTTTTAAGCTTTCTTGTTATAATAAGCCAGACATACAAGATTCTACTGAAATTGCAACTGCTGACAAAATACATTGAACTTACAAACTTTCAAGGGAAATAAGATCAAACAAAGCCAATGTATGGAAAAGACTGGTTTGGGATAAACATAAGAATTACATCCAGCATGGGTATCTTTATTTTACTTGTTAATCCTCACTAATGATATTTTTTCCATTGATTTTCAGAGATAGAGTGGAGGGAGGGAGAGAGAGACACACACACATTGATTAGTTGCCTCCTGCACACTCCCTAACCAGGGCTGGGGATCGAACCTGTAAAGCAAGTACGTGCCCTTGACCAGGAATCCAATCTGAGACCCTTTGGTGCACAGGGCTGATGCTCTAACCACTGAGAACACCACCAAGGAGCATTGGTATCTTTTGAACCTCCCCAAGAGGTATCTGCCATAGTTCTCCCATTCCTTCTGAAGCTTCTGTTTTCCCTCTCTATTGAAGCTATAAGCCAACCCAACAGTACCCTTTTCCATGATGGAAAGCCAAGAGGAAAGTTTACAAATCTTATTCCAGGGTAGAAAGTATCAAACCACACAATCAAACCAGCACACATTATGTGGTGTCAATGCACATGGTAGCAACATTAATCAAATCAGAGCCGCTACATGTGTAACCTGTTATGTGATCCTGTAGCCAGGCCAGTGTTCCTAATTTACTATACTAAAATATCAACACGGTAGAATGCATCTTTGAACCCCAGATTTCCTGCATACTTCTAAAAGGCTATTAAAATGATGTAGAACAGAATTGTATTTCAGAAAACCAGGCATGAGGGAGGGACATTGATAGATGCTTTCTGGGACTTTTTCAGGGGTACAGTGAGAGCAAAGGAAATGTTAGAACACCACACCATACATGGCAGGTGAGGGGAGGCAGAGGTGGAAAGAGGGCTGACATATTTATCTTCAAAGAAAAGTCTGGGAGAAGAAGAAAAGAAAAAGGAACAAAACAACAAAAGTAACCAGACCCAAGTAGGAGGAAAAAAAGGCTTCATACAATACAATATCAAAAAAGTAACAGGAACACACTAAATGCACAAGCTGGTGGAAGCTAACATCGTGGTAGGTCCTTCCAGCACCAGCCAGGTAGGTTTCTTCTGATCTGTTATCTCAAGGTTGTGTACAGAGGTGATAACTTTAGCAAGTCTCTCACGGAAGGGCAGGCACACTTCAATCATTGGTTCAGGATCTGTCTATACCTTGTAGGTATCCAACTCAGCATCCAGGTGTCCTTTTTTTTTTTTTTTTTTGACATGTAGGCATCCAACTGGCTGTCCAGCTGCTCCTTGATCAGTACAGGGTGAGCCAGTGCACCTCACCGTCCAAAGCCCCCTCTTCTCGGCTGATCATACCTTGACCTCGACCACTGATTCTGCCGCCTTTCCCAGACCTCCACAACCTTGACTAACACCTCTTCTTAAGCTGTTTGGGGAGCTAAGGCTTGTCCACCTTGGAGCAGGGTTTTTTTGTTTTTTTTAAAAATATATTTTATTGATTGTTTTACAGAGAGGAAGGGAGGGGGATAGAAAGCTAGAAACATCGATGAGAAAGAAACTTCGATCACCTGACTACTGTGCACCTCCTACTAGGGATGTGCCCGCAACCAAGGTACATGCCCTTGACCAGAATCGAACTTGGGACCTTTCAGTCCATAGGCCAGCGCTCTATCTACTGAGCCAAACTGGTTAGGGCTGGAGCAGGTTTTGACCTTGGTGAGACACCAAGTAGGGTTATTGTGGCATGTTCCCCCATAGTCCTCCTCTGGGCAAGCCTCTCTGAATTAAGGGAAGACTTCGCCCCGATGGCTCCTCTGGCCAGGCCCTATGGGCCCGCCTAACTGTGGTTCCTCTTACCCAGGTGCCGCTTTAAGCTCTTCTGCTAAGTGTCAGTGCTGCCAGGACAGAGGGTCTGCTTCCCACCTGCTGGGCCAGTCTTCTGATTCTGGCCTTGGCTTGCTGCTGCTGTTGCTGCATCGAAGCCTGAATAATCACGGGCAGCGGCTTTTTGTTCTTCAGCTTACGAAGCTGAAGTAAACACTCATTGAGATACATCTTGGTGGTGCATTTAAGCACAGCTCTCGGTGCAGCCATCTTCAAATTTCGAGAATGGAAGGAAAAGGACGCCAGTGATCCTCCTAGGGCTCCCACTACTGTTGCGGAAGGCAGGCCAGGGCTGCAGAACCTGAGTTCATGGTGAGGAGGCTCTGGTTAAGTTGTTTGGGGTTGGGGAGGTGTATGAGTGGTACACTGCTAGGTTAGTTCATTGTTATCGGCTGGCTGTCTGGTCAGCAGGCCACCTGTTTGCCCCGCCTTCCCTTTCCTGCCTCTTCTGTGCCACCACAACCCCTGCCAAGTTCTGCTTGGTGTCCAAACAAAATGCACTGTTAGTTCTCTTGCTGTGTGATGACCTTGACTTATGCTGGCTCCTCAGATTCTGCTCCCCTTGATATGTAGCAATGGGGCCTCATCCTATATAATAAAAGCCTATGAGGCCGTGAGGCCCTCACGCAGTGTGGAGCAATCACCAGGAGGCTGCATGTGCAGACGGTGCATGGGCCGCACCTGAGTGGGCCGGGACTTGCTGCTGCTTGCTCAGTGTGGAGGTGGATGCGCAGCTCAGGCCGACCTCTTTGGGGCAATCCATCGAGGACTCCTGGGATGTGCCTACCTCTTTGGGGCTATCGACTGGGGGGCTCCTGCACTGTGAGAGGGCACAGGCTAGGCTGGGCGACCCTCCCCGGAGTGCATGAATTTCATAAGCCCTTTACAGAGTTGTATCCATCTAAACACCAGTGAGAAGGGGTAAGTTATGGAGTTATCATGATACCTCATGGGGCTGCCTGTGAGTTTTTACTATAGGTTGCAAAACCACATGGCATGCTTTCCCTAGAGCATGGCTATTATTTCTTGTCTTCAAGAGGGAGAAAATGTTGCTTTTATCTGCCACGGTGCATCTTAGCCTTTGAGCTGGGAGAAGAAAATATGCTCTTTGAATTGTGCATCTTTCTGATGAAGCTGTGCCAGTAAACCTAAAGTTTATGTTGTCATTATTGGTCATTTTTTAGTGACAAATGAAACCTTTCAAAGGAAAACCCAATAGTGCTTTGCATCTAACCAGCAAATGTGATTATAGAATACTGAAATTGGAAGAAATATCTTGTACATTGTGTTGATTACTGTGAAATCAGAGTTGGATTAATTATGCAGTTTAGGATGAAAATACACTTGATGTGTGAGAGTTCCATAAAGGTTTGCTTTCTGTTATTTACTTATTATGTATGTGGTCCAGTTTTTAAGTCATGAAAAAAAAATAGCCCAGATTTCTGTTGTGATTAGCTTACCATGTCAGTTTTTACCATCTCAGGAGTGATGTTTTCAGATATTAATCAGTATTGATTGACCTGTGTTAGAAGACAGCATTCACAAATAATATTCTATCAACATAAAAATAGAAGACTGGTTCAATTTATGTTTCATTTTCCCTTGTTCTTCTGAATACCTACCCAGCTCTTCTCAGACAAACCTAATTATTATCTAACGAGGGGCCCAGTGCACCCGGGGGGGGGGTGTCCTTCAGTCCGGCCTGTGCCCTCTCACAGTCTGGGACCCCTTGGGGGATGTCCACCTGCTGGTGTTCCTGGCCAGCCTGGGTGAGAGTCTGAGGGCCATTTTCAGGCTGCCCACAGTCCCTTCAGAGTTTGGGTCCCTACTGGGGTGCCTGGCCAACCTGGGTGAGGGGCTGAGGGCTGTTTTCAGGCTGCCCATAGCTCCCATTGACCCAAAGTTTCAGGGAGGCTGGCTGGAATCAGTTTTCTGGGGTTTATTTATCTTCTATAATTGAAACTTTGTTGCCTTGAATGGAGGCCTAGGCAGGAAATGGAGCCTCCTGTTTGCTTCAGCTCAGTGGCTTCTACAATTGAAACATTGTTGCCTTGAGCAGAGGCCCAGCCGGCCTTGGCAGGCAGTTTCCTCCATCGCTGGTGCAACAGAAGCCTCCTGTTTGCTCTAGTTCCGTTGTTGCCAGCTCCCATCTTGGCTGGGTTAATTTGCATACAGACCCTCTGATTGGCTGGTGGGCGTGGCTTAGGTGTAATGGAGTGGGGGTCAATTTGCATATTACTCTTTTATTAGATTAGATGCCTGCACTTTTCTCTAGCTATGGATTCCTTCTTCAGCTCCTGAATACTTTTCTTGATTTATCCAATTATGCCTTAAAATGTACACTATGTAAGTCAGATACTATAGAGCACTTACATTCAATAATGTTAATTTATTGATATTTATAAATTTTTTCAATGGATTTCTGATGTAAAGTGGGGGTCTCACATACTTCGTTGGTTTTTTTGCAGTACATTTCATCATAGCTAGATGACCATATAATTTATTGTCCACAACAAAATACTTTGGATTGAAAGGGAGAACTATTAATAATTATGCCATGCCAATAGATACAAATTGTACCTATCCTGAGAAAACTACAGAACATGGACTAAATACAAGCCAACACCTGCTTTTGAAGAGCCCAAGACTAAGAACAACTTTTACATTTTTCAATATAAAAAATTCAAGATAAGAAGAATATTTCGTAATGTGAAAATTATATAAAATAATTTGTGTTCATAAATAAAATTTTATTGGAACACGGTCACATCAAAGCATTATAGACGGTCTACGGTCCATTATAAATTATAAGTGGACATTATTGCAAATGTCCTGAGCTGACAGAACCATATTTTCTTACTGCAGTGGCAGAGTTGAACAGCTGCAATTCACCAACTGCTTAGGATGTTTACTGCTTGAATCTTTAGAGAAAAAGGATACTTCCCCCTGAAGTAGAGTAATTCTAAACCTAGCCCAATTTAGGTAATTTCGTTTCCAGAGGGCAGGATCCTTTCTTGTAATAGTGCCCATGAAAATGGCATATCTACAAATAATATTTGAATGTATTATTATCCGTATATATAAAAGGCTACATAACTGACCATCTGTCAGTCTGACCATCCGACTGACCAGCCGGTGCATATCATGTGCACTGGCAATTTAAAAATAAACGTTAACTCACACATGTGCAATACATATGAAGCTCTCACTGGCACCAATCGCACACTTGTGCTTCTATCTGTCATCGATTGTGAATTTGGTAAATTTCGGATATACTCGATGAATATTTTCACATCTACTTGGTGATGATTCCATCAATTCAACAGATGATGCCGAAAAGGAAAGTTTTCCCACTGGATTTTTTAATAGCATTACACCTTTAAGAATCCCATGTCATAAATTAAAATTGAAAGTAGGTGTAATCATCATGCTACTGAGAAATCTTAATAGTAAATGGGGTCTTTGTAACAGTACTAGATTTATTATCAAAATATTGTGACCTAACATAATTGAAGCTGATGTATAACAGGATCTGTGGAAGGAGAGGTTGTTCTAATTTGAAGAATTTATTTGTCCCCATCTGACACTGGCTTCCCATTTAAATTAATTTGAAGACAGTTTCCCATGATTCCAGCATTTGTGATGACTATTTATAAATCACAAGGACAAACTCTAGATAGAATAGGAATATTCCTACCTGAACCCGTTTTCAGACATGGTTGGTTATATGTTGTTTTCTCCTGAGTTTGAAGAACGTGTTATGTGAAAGTTAAAGTTGTAAATACTTCATCACAAGGGAAATTAGTCAAGCACTCTGAACGTGTTTTTACTCTTAATGTGATATACAGGGAGATGTTAGAATAAGTTTAATCAATTTATCAGTTATTGTTTTAATCAATGTTGTTTTTATATCATGTTTTTGTTGTTTTTGCATCATGTCTTTGTTATATCATGTTGTTATTGTTTATTTATTAATCAATTTATATATTATTTTCATATACATTTTACTAATTTTCTTTCATCTCTGACACTTCTGTTATAGAAAAAAGGCAGATAGTGATAGTAAAATATTTCTTCTAATTGATTTCCTTTCAATGTGCACAAATCTGTGCACCAGGCCATTAGTATATTATAATGCTGATGTTAATGATGACATTTCTGGTGATATATTTACCTATTCTGTAGTTTTCTATTGATAAATCTCTTCCAGGTCACATTTTTGGTTCCATCATAAAGTCTGCTAGAAGATCTTTAGTTCTTCAACAATATACTTTTATTTATCTTTTCAACAATATATGTTTGCATGAAATTATTCAAGTTAATTTTGATATGAAATAAAAATAGATTTTTCTTCAAGAACCATACTGTTTCCATTTTCTCTAACAAAAATTAGTAGTCAGTTTTGGGTTTTTGTCTGAATGCTTTAAAAAATGTGAGGTAAAATAATTTTTTAAAACAATCTCATACTGTCTCTGGTGTTGAATCAAAGGAGCCACAGAAATCCAACCTCATTGTCCAGTAGGCCAGATACATTTCCCTTTTAAAGCAAGTCATTTATTTATTGGTTAATTAACATTTTGTAATCGGGCATTTTCCCGCCAAATCGCATCGTAATGCGGGGCTTTTTTGATATTTTCTCGCCAAAATTATGTCTTTCGATTTGATATTTTTCTATGAAACTTTCAGTGTTTTAGTTTAAAAAGAGGTCTCTATTTACTTTACAAAATATGTGTTATTGTATTTTTATGTACACAAAATTACTACATTCTAGGTAAACATATAAAAAACACTCTCACAATCAAAATAATTTTATTTATACAAAATTACAATATTTTTTCAAAATTTTCAACAGATCTTATTTAAAAAAAACTATAACCTAATAGTGCTTCACTGTGTGGTAGCGTTCGAAACACTTTCCTTTGTGCAGGGGTACATTACAAAACTTGCACATGTACCGCATTTCACTGCATAGTTTATGAGCGGCACACACATGACAACGATGTAAAACATTTTTATTTTTGCCGGTTCAAACTAGAGGTTCCAATGTATGTTTCCTCATGTCCATTGACAGTCTCCCTGGTGGATCCAATTTTACTCGTTTCCCACAAAAAATGTGTTAGCAAGGCAGGTACTTTCATCAAAGCTGGCACAATTGGAGTATATGCATTACCCTGTTTATGAAGCTTAGCTGAACTGTGTGCTTATTATGACTCTTCACCACTTTTCAGATCAGGTTGGCTTTGTCCTAGGCACATGTGGAATATTTTTGAGTCCAACACAAAATACAAAAATTATGTAGATCTAGAAATTAAGTTAATTGGAAATTAAATTGTCATTAGAACAACAAGTTTATTGTCCTTGTACATTTTCCTAATCATTTAGACGTCCAAATGTTGACTTTTGTAAAATATGGCAGCCAGAATGAGCTGGAAGCCTGTTAGGAATGAGGTCTGAATTAGTACTCTCTTGGCACCAAAAATGTGCCATTCATATTTTCTTTTGTAGCTCTAATTACATATAATAATTCTAGGTTTTTCATTTTTAAAAGAGCCCTTCATGTATAGAATACTATAAAAGTATTCAGTTCTTATGTCAGCCCTAATAAAAATCTATCTCAGAATTCATTAAAATTGGATCAACTGTTTAATATCCTTTACAGCAGTGCACCTTCAGATGAAAAAAACTGCACCCTCCATTTTCCCCTTTTCAGTTTTTGTTATCTGATGAATAGAAACTGTTAATTTGGAGGGGTGAATTAAAAATGGAATGAGTAGTATAGTCTTCATGTGGTTCTCTAAAGGTTTTCTATGCCATAATCAAGGTGAAGAAAAAATGCTTATTGCAAATGTCCTGAGCTGACAGAAGCATATATTTGGAATCATTAAGTCTGTGGTAATTAGTGAAAATAAAATGTATATAATGAGGATAAAATTAAATGGATGATAGATTCCAAGCTTTAATGACTCAAAGAAAAAAACAAAACAAAACAAAAAAACAACTCCAGTTCCTAAGTCCATGCTAGTCAAAGGGAAATAAAACTCATTATTTAAAAAATAAATTAGCAAGATGCTTTATGATTTTTATCCAATTTGTACTGTGGTGATAGAAATTTGTTGAAGTAGTCCTAGTGGACATTATAAATATGTATGAAAAAGAATAATGAGTCTTTGTTATTCAGAGAAATAAAAATGTGATCAGCTGAGTAATTAAGAAAATATATGCTTTCCAGGAGGACAGAAGTGTGAAAAGCACTGTGTTTCACACCAATACCAGAGTGGTTATCCTTCTATTTCAGAAAAAACTTTGAAAAGGTGTTCATAGACAAAAGTCTGACTCCTATGGCTATGTCTTAGTCCATTCAGGAACATTACCATAGACTTGGTATGTTAAACAAAAAACATATATTTTTTCAGTTCCAGAGGCTGAGAAGTCTAATCCTCCCAGCCTCTGGAACTGTGCTGACAGAGTCCATGTCTGGTGAGAGCTTCCTCCTGGTTTGTAGACAACAGTCTTCTTGCTGTGTCCTCATGTGTTGGAAAGAGAGCTAGTTTCTGGGGTCTCTTTTCTAGGGCACTAATCTCATTCATGAGGATTCTCCACTAATGGAT
The DNA here is from genome assembly GCA_004026665.1 of Murina feae. Lineage (NCBI taxonomy): Eukaryota > Metazoa > Chordata > Mammalia > Chiroptera > Vespertilionidae > Murina > Murina feae. The sequence goes on from PVJC01003092.1 coordinate 29,137, forward strand.
TTCACCTCCCAAAGGCCTCACCTCCTAATTCCATTACATTGGGGTTAGGATCCTGACATATTAATTTTGGGGACCCAAACTTTCATTATATGTGACGGTGATAACTCTGAAGATGATTCACAATGAAGCCTTTGCCATAGCTTTGCATGGATTATCTACTAGAGAATAAAATAAGTACTAAAAAGGCTAACATGATAATTAGAGGCTAAAACTAGACATAATGATCTAGTTTTCCTTTAAGAGATTTATTGTGGGCAACCTACATGAAAAATTTTCTTAGAATATTTAGGCCAGTGATATTTTAATTTCTACTCCTGGTTCTATCTTTAACTGTTAGAAACAAAGTATTTGTATGCAAAAATCTCCCAGTAAAGTAAGCTCACATTATTTTTCCTGACCTGAATCATTTTCAAAGCTGAGCTACTACTGGGAACTGGAATTTGTAGTGCTTTAATGGGGAAAACTATCTTGGAATTTGATGCAATGGATACCAACCCCATAAAGCCTCTGTCTGCACCCTAAACTTGTTCCTGGGACTTCTGCATGAAAAGAATTCTACACACTAGTCATTCATATATAAATTAAAAACATAACTTAACTCAGTCATTTTGTACTTTCAACAAAGAAAAACTAATTTTGTCTTAGGAAACATGTTTCATATAATGCTTAAATAGCTCATTAAAGACTCATGGTTGATCTCAGTGATATTGTGAATTATTAGTTAATTTCTTAAAAATTTATAAGAATGAATTTACATCCTTTCCTACTTCCCTGAGTCTTGAACATTTACCAAGTTTGGTATAGGTATATTATAGTGAAAACTGTCTTTCATGAGATAAGAAGCATGATCAGAGGGCATGATTCTAAACCCATGCCAAAAAGATAAGCCTGAATGAGTTTTTTATGTCTTTAAATTATACTACTTGTTGCTTACTTTTCATTTTTGGAAGTTAAGCTGCTAATATTAGGGCAAGAGTTCTCAGAAAATGGAATACCCATAAATATTATACATTTCATAAAAGTTCTGAAAGCTTTTTGTCATCATCACCTTTGCTATCATATAACCTGAAAAAAAGACAAAATAAAAATATTTTCTCCAGATAGTAACTGTAAAGGTCAACTTGCCCCAGCTCGTTTGCAGCTCAGTAGGACTTACTGCTACTGCTAGAGATAAGGAAAATAGTCATGTTCTAACCAAAACCTATGGGTCTTTGAGAAATAGAGCAACAAATTTTGTGCATCACCTTTTGTGGTTTTTGTGAACAAAAGCTTGATTCTGCATCTGGTTGGGGATGCAGTGTCAGTCCTCACTTCGGTGGGGTGCTGGCACTGCAGCCAGCGGGCTAGCTCAATAAATCCTCGCTTGCTGCTTAAGACCCAATTGGAGTTGGTGTTCTTATTCTCGTGAATGTCCCTCCACAACATTTGGAGGCACCAGTGAGATACCCGGCAGTGGTGAGAGGGACCCCCTATCTAGGACAGGAGGCTCTCCCCCATCCACCACCAGGCAAGTAGCGAGGACTTAATGAAAAATCCTGCAGGAGATAAGAACTGGAGGTGCCTAGGGTGAGATCTCACAATGGGGAGTCAAGTGGAGGGCGACTCCAGCTGGTGACAACGATGGTGGTCACGGCATCTGGCAAGTGTGACTTTCGGTTGCACAGGACTTGTCTGTCTGGTCTTTGTTGTCTTGGTGTTTGTTGTCAAAATAGGACAGGGGTCATCTTCATCTATGTGCTCCCTGCTACAACGTTTTCTTAAGAATTTTCAGGACTTCAAGAAGAGAACTGGAGATTACAGATATGATTTTAATGCTTTTGATTTATAGTAGGTCTCTGTTGGGGACAGCATCAGCTCTGACTAGGGGAGAAAGAGAGCTGAAAACTGCTCTAGGACGGGTGTAAGATGGGGTAGTGGTGGTAGGATTCCCTAGGTAGTGGTAGTAGGCTCTAATCCTGCTGATATGGAGGAGCCCTAGGCTGGGGGACAAGAGGATGGTCAGAGAGATCAGGAATAATAAAGAAGGAGAAGGATTTGAGCCTCTGGGGCTTAGAGTAAAGAAAAAAAAAAAACCCAAGAGGGAAAGCAGCTAAGGACAGAGTAAATGGTTAATGCAGAAAAGGAGGAGAGGGATCAGCAGGAAGGGCAGGGAGAGATAGGTTTTTGTTCATTTTTACTTATCTGACCTTCCTCAGACTCTAGGCTGCAAGCTGCTACTAAGCACAGTAAGTTTTTCTCTGTCCTGTTTTGTTCTCTCTAACCCTTCCAATACTAAATTAGACCAATACAATATACTTGAAATTTCATAAAGGTTAATCTAAGAAATGCTGGCTATTTACTTTATAGTAATCATTAAAGGATTGAGGTTTCTAGGAATAAGGAATTACTGAGTAGAAGGTCTGAGGCATGGTTATGCATTTTTAAAGGAAATAGAAAGAAGGTTTAAAGGCTAATTTGAAAGTGTGAAATTTATAAAGGTTATGTATGTGATAAGAAGAAGAGAAATGTTGCAAGGAAATTAAAAGAAAATGATACAGGCCAGTAAGCCAAGAAGAGTAAATAATTTACATTCTGCCACCCTAAACAGAGGGTAAATAGTTATGCCAAAGTACTTAGGGGAAGTCAGATAAAAGAAATCCAACAGTTACTGTTTTGTTATAACTCTGGAGAGTTAAAAAAACAAAAACAAACAACAACAACAACAACAAAAAACTGGCAAGGAAAATCAGATCTTAAAGCAGGTCAATATATTTTTCTCCTTATACAATTCCTCTGAAATTTGGCAATTCTTAATAAGTAAATCATGGAAATACATTTCTTTGCATAAATTCAGTAAGACTGGTTTCCAATAGTAGTTTTATTGACCAAAAACTTTCGAGTACCATGTTTTAAAGAGCCCTGTTTGGACTCTGAAGACTTAAAGCCAATAAGAGTGCCATGAAAAAAGCCTGGTATCCTGTTTGGGAGCCCTGAAAATGGCTGGTGTTGGAGCATCAGGCCCATGCCCTACCATCACTGGTGGTTGGTCAGAGTAGACGAGGAGCAATAAGGGCACCTCTGCATCTCTGCAGGACCCCCACACACTCTGGGCCATGACGAGTAGGAGGGCTGCTGATAAGGGCCTTAAAGCAAGGACACTGGGTCTGGGTAGAGCCACTGCAGGTGAGGAATTCAACTAATTCAACAGATACTGCAGGCAGGCCTGATGGCGGCTGGATGGCTTGGCTTCCTGGCCCTATGGGGCACATCAGGATTCAATTATGAAACTCCTGCAAAGGTAATCAGTTACATTCTTGTTGTGTTTATGCAAACAATCAGGCCAAATTAAATGCAATAGATAAATTGGTCTTGACTTGGCTCTTTTAATAAACAGAGGGGTAATTTTAAGGAGAAAAACTCTATGTCAATAGAGGTTATTAAAAACTGAAATCTTTTCTTTCCCTTCCATCGGACCATTTGTTACAGTTTGTCTCCTCCAGGTCACAAGCCCACTTCCTTCTGTGCCCAGGCCTTGTAGTCCCTCTGACAGACAGCAAGGATCTCTTGGCTCTGAGAGAAACTTCTAATCCTTCTCAGCAGGAAGCAGCTACAGAAGAGAAAGTCAACGACCATTTTCCCTGAAAGAATTCAGAGCCAGGATCCTTGAGGTAATATAGTATGCATTTAGGCAGACATGAGCAGAGCAAGGATGATGGGCCAACTGGCACTAACAGATGTAAGTCTTTCCACCTCTATGTATGTAAGACAAGGGGACTCCCCAGAAGCAAGAGAGAACTAGGCTGCAGACGAAGCAGCTTGGGAGGCTTCCCTAAGACCAGTAGGGCCCCCTGAGATACTACTACTGGCCATACTCCCAAGAGAACTAAATCATGTTTGGCAGACCACCAGCCCTCCTTCCCTATTTATGGGAAGAGGAGCTTGCCCAGTTGTCTACCCATAATTTGCTTAAGTCCTTACAGGCACTCCAGAACTGTTCCACGTCAGTCTGCCGGTTGGTGCAGGCAGCACACAAAGAGGACCAGAAACAATCACCTGTGGCTCATCCCATCTACGTTCCAGGGGACCTGGTCTGGGTGAAGCTCCATGACCCCGATAGCCTCAAGCCCCACTGGGATGGCCCATTCCAGGTGATCCTGAGGACCCCAATGGCAGTCAAGGTCGACAGGATCCTGACATGTCTTCATCACACCCTCTAACCTCCTCCCTCTATGCTGAAGTCTGTGACACCACCATCCTGCTACCTAGAAACTATTCAGGGCAAATGTCTCCTCGATTTTCTATCTTAGAGGAGGACACTGAATCAAGGATTTGATTCCAGTAAAGACCAGTAGGGAATGTAAAAGTCAGCTTGCCCCAGCTCGTTTGCAGCTCAGTAGGACTTACTGCTACTGCTAGAGATAAGGAAAATAGTCATGCTCTAGCCAAAACTTATGAGTCTGTGAGAAATAGAGCAACAAACTTGGTGCATCACCTTTTGCGGTTTTTGTGAATAAAAGCTTGCTTCTGCATCTGGTTGGGGCTGCAGTGTCAGTCCTCACTTCGGTGGGGTGTTGGCACTGCAGCCAGCTGGACAGCTCAATAAATCCTCACTTGCTGCTTAAGACCCAATTGGAGTTGGTGGTCTTATTCTTGTGAATGTTGGTCCAGAATAGTAACAATCCCTCAAAGTTAATATCTATGGCAGAAATTGGCTGCTAACCAAACTGGTTTTCCTTTCCGCTGAATCCACAACTAGACATCATTTATAAGCCTTTCTTGAAGCTGGATGGGACCACATATCCCTGGCCTGTAGATTGTGAGTAGAAGCAATGTGTCCTACTTCTAGCCTGGATCAAAAATCAAAGTGAATGAAGTGTAGAAATTTTGGAACTGAAAGAGCAACTATATGCAAATTAACCCAACCAAGATGGCAGCCGGCAGCCACAGAGCTAGAGCAAACAAGAGGCTTGGTTGCCCCAGTGATGGAGGAAGCCAAGCTTCCTGCTTGCCATGGTCAGCTGTGGCCTCCACTCAAGGCAACAAAGTTTCAATTATAGAAGATAAATGAATCCCTGATACCTGCTTCCTGCCAGCCTTGCTGGGAGCTTGGGTTGCTGGGAGCCATGATCAGCCTGCAAACAGCCATCAGCACCTCACCCAGAATGGCCACACCCTCATGGAGTGAGGGTTCCCACTGGGGGGCTTGGCCAGTCTGCAAACAACCATCAGCCACTCACCCAAGCTAGCTAGGCACCCCAGTAGGATACTCCACCCTGAAGGGAATGTGGCCAGCCTGAAAATGGTCCTCAGTCCCTTACCCAGTCTGGCCAGGAACCCCGGTGTGGACCTCCACCCTGAAGAGGCCGTGGCCAGACTGCAAAGAGCCAACAGCCCCTTACCCAGGCTGGCCAGGCATCCCAGCAGGACCCTCCTCCCTGAAGGGGATATGGCCAGCCTGAAAAAGGCCCTCAGCCCCTCACCCAGGCTGGCCAGGCACTCCAGCAGGACATCCACCCTGATACAGACATCCTTCATGGCAAACCAGCAGGCCCCCACCCATGCACCAGGCCTTCATCCTATATAATAAAAGGGTAATATGCAAATTGACTCTAACAGCAGAACCACTGGGAATGACTGGTCACTATGACACACACTGACCACCAGGGGGCAGATGCTCAATGTAGGGGTTAGTGTGCTCCCATAGTGGGAGCTCTGCTCAGCCACAAGCTAAGCTGCCAGCTGCCAGTACAGCAGTGGTGGTAGGAGCCTCTCCCGCCTCCTCAGCTCTGCTAAGGATGTCCAACTGCAGCTTAAGCCTGCTCTCCACTGGCGAGTGAACATCCTCCGAGGGCTCTTGGGCAGCCAGAGGTATGTCTGACTGCCAGTCTAGGCCTGATCCACTAGGGGGACATCTTCTGTGGGGTCCCAGACTGGGAGAGGGCACAGGCTAGGCTGAGGAACCCCCTTCCCCCACCCCAAGTGCACAAATTTTTTATGCACCGGGCCTCTAGTAGAAAATAAAATTGAAATACTTCTGGAGAATCCAATGGCCTATGACAAAGATCAGACCAAGGGTGTGGAATTCTTTTTAAAAAAATATATATTTTATTGATTTTTTTACACAGAGGAAGGGAGAGGAATAAAGAGTTAGAAACATCGATGAGAGAGAAACATAGATCAGCTGCCTCCTGCACACTCTCCACTGGGGATGTGCCCACAACCAAGGTACATGCCCTTGACCGGAGTCGAACCTGGGACCCTTGAGTCCGCAGGCCGATACTCTATCCTACTGAGCCAAACTGGTTAGGGCTGGAATTCTTACTGAAGCAGGAATCAGACTTCCAAGGCCATCAGCTTCAAAGGAGGACCTAATTGCCCACACCAACTTCAGATACGGTGATGGAGATGATAGACATTTCCACAGAGTAAAGGAAAGGTCCAGGGAGAAAAATGGATGAGAGTTATTCTCAGAAACTAAATTCAGAGTCTAATCAAGAAATGTCCTCCTATCTATGTTTAGCAACCTTCCAAATGTTTGCTTGGCAGGGTTTCATAAATTCTTAGCATAGTCACTTAATTTATTTTTTCCTGAATGGAAGCTTTTATTGTTGTGTTTTTGTTTGTTCTTGTTTTTTTAAACTAACTTTGTAAATTAGGCATGTGGTGGATGTTTTGAGAGTAAGGAATGGAAATATGCTGATTTATATTCATAGTGTTATCAGTCCATAAGGAGTCATGTTCAGATTTAATGAAGAGTTTTTGCATCACAAGAAGATACTCAACTTCTAGCTAGATGCAGAGACTAGACAAGACTTTAGGGAAATGTGATAATGTGTTCTACATTTTGATGTGGGAATAAAACTAAAATAAACATTTAGTGACTATAAGACTGAGGTATAAACTAGCTAAATTTAACAAAAATCATTTCCCTTTCTTTTTGGCACACATTTTTTGGGGTCTTTATTATCATGCTTAGACATGGCATATAGGAACTTTTCACATGTTCTTCCATACTTTCTCTTCTTCTGCCTTGCAGTTGATGTTGAATGCCTGAGTTGACTATAGAAGACATGTTTTGAAGATGACAGGGGCTACATCAGCCTGGGCCATTGAACACATGTATGGAGGAAAGTAGCCCTCACCTCAACCATAATTGTGCACACATGATAAATAAACTTCAATTGAAATAAACCACTGAGATTTCAGCATTTATCTGTATATATATATATATATATATATATATATATATATATATCCTTGTCAAAATACACAGCTTTTAAAAGTCCCACTTAAAATAGTATTTCTAAGATTAAGAAATCCAACATTGCTGATTTCAATTGAGGTTGTGTTTGAAGTGATAAAAATCATAAAATTTTGGGTTATATTATAATCTAAACTAAAAAACTATTCTGTTCTCAGTAGTATTAATCTTATTGACATGAAAAGACAAGAAAGGTCTTTTGTTAATATCCCAGTGATAGTATTTTGCATGAATTTTTAGAAGGAAATAGAACATGAAGTTGCAAAAATCATACTACATACAACATCAACCATTTGTGCATTAGGAAGTTATTCAGTAGAGTAAGAAATTCTAGTTAGAAACATGAAGACAAATAAAATGAGTCTGTGAAGAAGGTTAAAAGTGGGTAAATTTTTAGGGAAATTAGAAGAAAATTGGGAAACAGTTTTTCAGAGAGGGAATGTTGGCATCCATTAAGGTTCAACATCAGAAAAGTCACCACCTCAATTCTGCAGCTGAAATTCTAGCCAAGGAAGAAATCAGTGGAGACTGTGGGACAGGGAAACTCTTTTCCTCCTAGTTGTTTTAAGGACTTCTGATTTGGCAAGAAATATACATATTCACACTGCCTTTTTAGTAGTCCTAAGAACAAGTGTGAGTCAATACTCAGTATTGAAATTGACTTCTGTAATCCTGAGACCCTATGTTGCATTTTATCTATCATCTATCTATCTATCTATCTATCTATCTATCTATCTATCAACAACTATTTATTGATCATCTATTGTGTCAGGCACTGCTTATAAATATTAGAGATACAGTAGTAAACGAAGAATTCTGCCATTATGGAGCATACTTTCATGAGAAAGACAGAAATTATGAAAGATAAATGGCTAAATTATATAGTGTTAGTTAAAAATGCTTAAGAGAAAAGCAAACAAAGAGAGAGAAGAGGGATACAAATAATTGAGATAGAAATTATAATTTTTAAAAGAGTGGTAAGATTTCAATGAAAAGGTAAAACTTGAGGAAAGATATAAAGAAAGTTTTGGACCTGTTCACACTGATGTGAAAGCAAGATCATTCCAAGTAGAAGGAGGAACAAGTATGAATAATTGAATAGGTAGTATACTTGACATGTGTGAGGAACAATAAGAAGGATCATAAGACTAGAGTTAAATGACTGTGGTGGGAGAGTTGCAGGGGAATATTTATTGCAATTTATAGTCAACATGAAACATTGCAAGTTCGACTTCAATGTCACTCTTTTGAAGTCTTTTCTACCTTCTTCATACACTTAATTACTATGTCTTCTGTGCACCACAAATCCTATCTAATAAAAGAGTAATATGCAAATTGACCATCACAAGATGGCTTCCCCCATGTGGTCAAAGATGGCCACCACAAGATGGCCAGCAAGGGAGGGCAGTTGGGAGGGACTCAGGCCTGCAGGGAATGGCAGTTGGGGGGAACCCAGGCCAGCAAAGGAGGGCAATTGGGGGGGACCAGGTTGGCAGAAGAGGGAAGCTGGGGGGGGGACCCAGGCTGGCAGAGGAGGACAGTTGGGGGGACCCAGGCCTGCATGGGAGTACAGTTGGGGGAGACCATCCTGGCAGGGGGAGGGCAGTTAGGGGCAATCAGGCTGGCACAGGAGCAGTTAGGCTTTGATCAGGCTGACAGGGGAGTGGTTATGGGTAATCGGCAGGTGAGAGATCGGGCACCAGCAGTCCTGGATTGTGAAAAGGATGTCCGACTGCCCGTTTTGGCCCTATCTCACAGGTAGGATTGGGCCTAAATGGGCAGTCGGACATCCCTCAAAGGGTCCCAGATAGGACAGGGAGCAGGTTGGACTGAGGGACACCACCCTCACCCCTAACTCCCACTCTGTGCACAAATTTCGTGCACAGGGCCTCTAGTACTTTATAAACATACTTGCAATATTTGTGTTGTAATATTATATTGCAACATTTTCATTATTTGTGTTGTAATCATTTATTTATGTTTCCAACTCTTTCATTACATTGTGAGTCCCTCATTGTTATGTAACAACACAGTGTTTTGGTAAAAGTGTGCACTCAGTAAACATGTGGTGAATGAATGAATGAATGAATGAATGAATGAATGAACAAATATCACATCATAAGTCAGTCTAAGTAATATAGAGCAACGCAAAAAGGAAATTTATTGAGTGTTAAAAATTACCAGTAAATATAGGATCGTCATTCACTTTTCTAAAGATGAAAGCCTGATATATTTGGGAAATAATGATACCTCTTTCTCTGACTGTAGCCATGCATTACCTTTATGAAATAAAGGACTTACAAAATAGTCATGAATGTGCTATTCAACTAATAATTATGATTTTATATTTATATTTTTCCAGGTTATAAATTTTAATCTTTTCTTGTTATTAATTTATTCAAATTATTGGATTAATACCTTTATAGAGAAAAGACTTTAGATACAATTTTCTTTCTGAGTCATAAATCTGGAATTTGGTTCAAAGACTTTTTGAAAATATCCATGTTATGAGAGCTTATCAGTGTTCAAACTAACATTACTATAATCTCAATTTAAAAGAGAGACAGTTGATCTGATTTGGAATTCCAGGCTGTTCTATGAAGCTGCTTTCCCAAGGTGATTAGCTTTGATATAAATTTTAATATGACTGTTACAATTTGCTCACACACACAATCTTGTTTTAGGCATTGAATTAGAATACAAGAAAAATGCCTCTTAAAACTAAAATATCAAACACATATATAAAATCCTTTATGCTTCCTTATACTTTAAACAAATAATTGTCATGAACACCAAACTACTATTAAGAAACTCCTTGTTTGAACTATACACTGAAAATGTATAGGTTTAAAATAATATTCTAATTCTATTTAAATGACATTAGACAAATATTTTGAGAGAGACTTTTTGTCTGTATGTTTTGATTGCTCTTTTAAAAAAGAAAACTAAGCAAAGATTGCTTGCTCATTTTTTCCTTACTAGAAAATGTCCTTCTTGAGAAAAGAAAAAGTTGTTTCTATTATCTATCTATCTATCTATCTATCTATCTATCTAATCATCTATCATCCATCTACCTACCTATTATCTATCTATCTATCTATCTATCTATCTATCTATCTATCTATCTATCTATCATCTATCTATCTATCTATCTATCTATCTATCTATCTATCTATCTATCATCTATCTATCTATCTATCTATCTATCATCTATCATCATCATCATCATCATCTACCTATCATCATCATCTATTTATAATCTATCATCTACCTAGCCATTCATTCTACCTCCCCAAATTGAAGTTTTCATCTTTATTAACTACTAGGGGCCCAGTGCACAAAAATTTGTGCACTTGGGAGGTCCATCAGCCTGACCTGTGCCCTCTTGCAGTGTGGGACCGCTCTGGGGATGTCCACCTGCTGGTGTGCCTGGTCAGCCTGGGTGAGGGGCTGATGGCTGTTTGCAGGCTGGCCAAGCCCCCAGTGTGGATCCTCACCCCATTGGGGTGTGGCTAGCCTGGGTGATGGGCTGAGGGCCATTTTAAGGCTGCCCACAGTCCATTCAGGTTTTGGGTCCCTACTGGGGTACCTGGCCAGCCTGGGTGAGGGGCTGATGGCTGTCTTCAGGCTAGCCAAGGCCCCCAGTGGCGTCCCTCACCCCATTGGGGTGTGGCCAGCCTGGGTGAGGGGCCGATGGCTGTCTGCAGGCTGACCAAGCCCCCCAGTGGAGTCCCTCACCCCATTGGGGTGTGGCCAGCCTGGGTGATGGGCTGAGGGGTGTTTTCAGACTTTCAGGCTGCCCACAGCTCTCATTGACCCAATGTCCCAGCAAGGCTGGCTGGAAGCAGGTTTCTGGGGTTTGTTTATCTTATATAATTGATACACTGTTCCTTTAAGCTGGGCCTAGTAATGAAACCTCCTTACTGCTTCAGCTCTGGCTTCTATAATGAAACAATGTTTAATTAGAAGTCAGGCCCGGCCTGATGTTTGCTTCAGCTCCTAGGATTGAAACATTTGTTGCAAATATGATGTTCCCTGGAGTGGAGAGAAGCCTCGGAGGCCCACAAACAGTTTCACTCCTGCTGCAACGGACGCTGCCTGTTTACTCAGCTCCCTGAGTGCCAGCCTCCATGTTGGCTGGGTTAATTTCATACAGTTGCTCTGATTAACTGGTGGGTGTGGCTTAGGAGTCCCGAAGAAATGGTTAATTTTAATATTATGCTTTTATTAGTTAGGATTAGGAGCCCAGTGCACAAAAATTTGTGCACTCGGGGGGGTCCGTCAGCCAGCCTGTGCCCTCTCACAGTCTGGGACCCCTTGGGGGATGTCCACATGCTGGCGTGCCTGGCCAGCCTGGGTGAGGGGCTGATGGCTGTTTGCAGGCTGGTCACAGCCCCCAGTGGGAACTCTCACCCCATGGGGGTGTGGCCAGCCTGGTTGAAGGGTTGAGGGCCATTTTCAGGCTGCCTACAGCCCCTTCAGGGTTTGATTCCCTACTGGTGTGCCTGGCCACCCTGAATGTGGGGCTGATGGCTGTTTGCAGGCTGGCCACATTCCCTTCAGGGTTTGGGTCCCTACTCGGGTTCCTGGCCAGACAGGGTGAGAGGCTGATGGCTGTTTATAGGCTGGCCACAGCTCCCATTGACCCAATGTCCCAGCAAGGCTGGCTGGAATCAGGTTTCTGGGGTTTATTTATGTTCCATCATTGAAACTTTGTTGCCTTGAGTGGAAGACCACAGTCAGCCTAGGCAGGCAGTTTCCTCCGTAGCTGGTGAAACGAAGCCTCCTGTTTGCTTCAGCTCTGTGGCTTCTATAATTGAAACTTTGTTGCCTTGAGCAGAGGCCCAGCCAGCCGAGGCAGGCAGTTTTCTCCCTCGTTAGTGCAATGGAAGCCTCCTGTTTGCTCTAGTTCCATGGCTACCGGCTGCCATCTTGGCTGGGTTAATTTGCATATAGCCACTCTGATTGGCTGATGGGCACGGCTTGGCTGCTGGGTGTGGCTTAGGTGTAACAGAGTGGGGGGTCAATGTGCATATTACTCTTTTATTGGATTAGATTAACTTCAGACTTTATATAAACTACACTGTACTTGTCAAGACCACATCAAATAAAATATAAAATTCTGATGAATTTTTTAATACATTCATTTTAATGAACAGCTGAAGAACTTTGGTGTAGAAGATTCTAAATATGCAGACATAATTGGATCTTTTTCTTCAATTACATTAAAATAGATAAACTTTAATAATTAGTATGGCAGCAAATATATAATGGTATTCCATGTATTCCACTCACCTACTTACAGGCATGAGTAATGGACAATTTTCATATTTTGACTAACTTGTATCTGAACACCCTGCCTCTTTCTAAATGTTTCCAATGAATGGATTTTAGTGGAAGAAAGGGCCCTGTCTTTTGATTCTAAAACTTCAATTAGGTAGATATTGCATGCATCTGACAGCTTAATTCTTGATATATAAGCTTAGGTATGGCCAACTGCTCAGGAGTATGGATCTTGGGAAAGTGAAGTAGAATGGGAACAAATAGATATTGCTTAGGGTAGCAGTAATGGAGCTGAGATTCAAGTGGAGGTTACAGATGTCCATGAAGGGAGTGCCCTTACCTGTGGCATGACCTTAGCTGTGTTTGGATGCCTATTGGCTGCATTCCTGTCTTGGTGTCATCTTGTTCTCCTGATTTTTCATCATTATGAAAGCTACCCAAAATTATTTCAGTAAATTCCTTTAACCAGTCTGTTGCTGTTGTTTGTAACCAAGACTGATGAAATATGACATGTGAATATGCTGATATCATAAATTTATGAAACACCTATATCCCTTAAAATAAAGTTTTACTTTAATTTGGTTTTGGAAAACATTTTCCAATTTTTCTTAAAGACTGATATTAAGAATTAAATTCCCGCTCTAACTGGTTTGGCTCAGTGGATAGAGTGTCGGCCTGTGGACTGAAAGGTCCCAGGTTTGATTCCATTCAAGGGCATGTACCTTGGTTGCGGGCACATCCTCAGTGGGAGGTGTGCAGGAGGCAGCTGATCGACGTTTCTCTCTCATCGATGTTTCTAACTCTCAATCCTTCTCCTTTCCTCTCTGTAAAAAGTCAATAAAATATATTTTAAAAAAAGAATTAAATTCTTAAGGCTTTGGAGACTTCCTTTTTACAGACATCTTCAAAAGTTTATATCTGACCATTACAGATCTGACTTTACTTCACTGTGAATATATATAAAGTGCTGACCTTCCAAATTCAGATGTTATTTTTTTTTTTACTGAGCAGTTTTAGCAATTGTTAGGATAATTCATCATTAACAAAATCATAGAGCAATAGAATTTTTATCTCTGTCATTATGTTATGTGATGAAACAAAATATTGTCATATTTTCTTGAGAAATGGGTTCACTGCTGTCAAAATCTAAATTTAGATGAATAACAACTAAAATTTTAAAACTTAAAGGAAGCAAAAGGAGTGGCAACTTGGAAAACATAGAATACCAATATTTATTTACATCACTGTATTTACTAATTATAAAGGTGGAAATTGAAATCACAATCTTCTCTGCAAAGAGAGGGTATTATTTTTCATGATAGATCCAGGGGGCAGGAAGCACACATACACACACACACATACACACACACACACGAAGGAAGTCTTTCTTTGGCAATATTTAACTTAATTTTTTAAGTTAAATTTATATAGGTGACATTAGTTAATAAAATTATATAGGTTTTAAGTGCACATTTCTATGATACATGGTCTGTATATTGCATTGTGTGCCCATCTCCTAAAGTCAAATAATCTCCTGTTACCATATATTTGGCCCCCTTTCCTTCTCTCCCACCCCTTTCCTCTAGTAACCACTATACTATTGTTTGTGTCTATGAATTTCACTTTTATATTCCACAAATGAGTGAAATTATATGATTCCTCTCTTTTTTTGATTGGCTTAATTTAGCATAATATTCATAAGGTCCATCCATGTTACAAATGGCTGTATTTCATCTTTTCTTATGGTTGAGTAATATTCCATTGTATGTGTGTACTACGTTTTCTTTATTCAATTATCTATAAACTAGAGTCCCAGTGCATGAAATTCATGCATGGAGTGTGGGTGGGGGGTAGTGGTGGTGTCCCTCAGAACAACATTCACCCCTTTCAATCTGGGACCCCTTGAGGAACATCTGTTTCACAATCCAGGACTGCTGCCTCCCGACCTCTCACTTGCCGATTGCCCCTAACCACTCCCCTGTCAGCCTGATCAATACCTAACTGCTCCTGTGCCTGTCTTATTGCCCCTAACTGTCCTCCCCATGCCAGAATGGTCCCCTCAACTGCCCTCCCCTGCAGGCCTGGGTCCCTCCCAACTGCCCTCCCTTGCTGGCCATCTTGTGGCAGCCATCTTTGACCACATGGGGGAAGCCATCTTGTGATGGTCAATTTGCATATTACTCTTTTATTAGATAGGATGGAGACTGGTTGTCTCCACGTGTTGGCCACCATGAATAATGCTGTAGTGAACATAGGGTTGTATATATCTTTACAAATGTTTCAAAATTTTTTCCATGTCAGTATTTAAAGCAGTTTCTACCTTCTGATTAATTAAACACAACATGTTACTTGCACTACAATCTTAGTAAATGAATCTTAAACAGGAACTGTTGGCTGCACTCTTGTCATTTTTCTCCTCCTTCTCCTTCTCCTTCTCCTTCTCCTTCTCCTTCTCCTTCTTCTTCCTTTATTTTTTTTATTACCCAGAACACCACATGTCTGACTTGCAGCTTATTTTCCAAATCACTGATAGCAATGTGATTTTGTGTTTGTGTGAATATGTTTTGTTTTGAAAGACATCAGCTTGAAGCAGTTTCAAATCTCTAGCAGCAATTTCTTAAGGAGTATGTCATAAATGAACTAGTCACCACATTTACGCCAGGTCACTTGTCAAACGTTTGGTAGGAGATGTCGAGTTGGGGGATGACCACATTTCAAGATAAGAAACTACTTAGGAAACTATGTAGGAGTTCTGTGGATCTTATCAGGTGCCTTAGAACTAGCAAGAAACATTTGTTCTTTATTATTAGCATATTATAGTCTCTGAAGAATAGTCTATACATCTTTTTTTCTAAAATATAGTTTCCAAATTTCCCCGGGAAATTCCATGAGCTTGGAATACTTGTTTAAACACAACAAAACTGTAAGAGATAGAAGTCTGCTGTGGTTAAGTGTGAATTTAACTTTTTTTTTAATGTGAAAGGGTCAAAATTAATTAAGAAACTAGCAAATTCTAAGTTCCATTGAGGACATTCCAATGCTTTTAGCAATGCATTTGAAATGGAAGAGGAAAACCACCCCTTAAACATTTTAAAGCTTTGAAAGCCTAATGAGCCATGCTACCTCCTGTAGCTTCTACCGAACCAAGATTTGTGGAAGGACTGGGCTCATTAATGTTTAATGGAAACAGGTCATTCAGCTCTTTCAATAGCTTCTTGAAATATTTTCATTTTAGCGAATATTTGGTTGCTAAAATAGTGCTTTCTCAATTGTTACTTCATATTTATTCTTGTTAATGTAAATGTAAAACATTGATTTAAAGTCCCATAAGTTATGGATATATGTATCACCCATGAGCACAGACAATGGGGTGGTGAAGGCTTGAAGAGGGGGGGAGACAGGAGTGGATGAAAGAGGTTAATGAGGGAAAAAGGAGAACCTATGTAAAACTTTCAACAATAAAGATTTAAAATAAATAAAATCCCACAAGTTAAATATCCCTCTCTCCAAATGACAAAAATAGTTTTTATTTTCATGTGTCCAAAATATATTCATTTTTCAACAAGTCAGGATCTTGATGCAAGTTGGTTCTTGTTATATTTAATTGTTTACTTTTCCCCAACTAAATAAGGAAGAAAATTAGTAATTAGAATATATGGAAATAGAATATTAGGTATATAGATAACTTGTATTTTTTGGTTCATTACAATAAAGGTTACTATGTTATCAAAATATTAGCAATACATTTAACTCAACTATTTTTTAAGATTTTTACATCTCATAATTTTAAGGAAAATTTTATGTTACAGTGAAAAGCCCCTACATTTTTTTAGAACACAAACTTCCAGGTTACCTAATTCTATGAGGACTTTAACTTTTATTCATTCAAGCTATTTTACAAGGTGTAGGTAAGTTATACTAAAGCAAAATGTACAGGGTGGTGGCAAAAGTAAGTTTTCAGTTGTTGGTATGGAAAAATAATACAATAATCCTACCTAATAAAAGAGTAATATGCAAATTAGTCATCAATCCCTCACAAAGATGGCCGCATCCATAGCCACAAGATGGTGGTGGCCAGTCTGCCATAGCCCTGCTACTGAAGTGTCCAGGCCTGTTAGCTAGGCAGGTGGCGGTGGAGGCAGGGGTGTGCTGAGGGGTGGAGCAGGTGATCAGAGGGGGCAGGGGTGGAGCCTGCAATCAGAGGGGGCAGGGGCAGAGCCAGGGATAGGAGGGGTCTGGGGCTCCCCTACCCAGGCATAAGGTCTGAGCCAGAGGACTCAGTCCTGGGCAGGGGCAAAGCCGGTCATCACAAGGGCCTGAGCTCTGTGGAGCCAGCAATCAAAGGGGCCTGGAGGTGCCCTGCCCAGGCCTGCAACCTTGGCCAGAGGCTGCAGTAAGGCAGGGGCGAAGCCGGCGATCATAGAGGACTGAGTAGGGGTGTAGCCCGTGATTGCAGGGGCCTGGGCATAGATGGAACCTGCGATCAGAGGGAACATGATCAGAACTGGTGATTGCAGGGGCCTGGGCTTGGCGTAGCTGGCGATTGGAGGGGTTTGGGGTTCTTCTGCCCAGGCCTGCATCCTCAGGCAGAGACTGCAGATCTGGCAGGAGCAGAGCAGGTGATCGTAGGGGTCGGGGGCTCCCCTTCCCAGGCCTGTAGCCTCTGCTAGAGGCTGCAAATATGGCGAGGCGGAGCTGTGATTGCAGAGGCCTGGGCATGGGTGGACACAGCAAAGCATGGGTCTGGAGTTTCCTTTTCCAGGCCTGCAGCCTGGGCCAGAGGCTACAGGCCTGCACAAGGGCAAAGTCGGTGATTGCAGGGTCCTCGGTTCTACTAAGCCAGTGATCAGAGGGGCTTGGGGTTTCCTGGCCAGGCCTTCAGTCTCGGGCAGAGACTGCAGGCCTGGGAAGGTGCAGAGCTGGTGATCTCAGGAGTCTGGGGTCCCCTGACCAGGCCTGTAACCTTGGCCAGAGGCTGCAAGCCTGGGCAGGGGTGGAGCCTGTGATCACAGAGGCTTGGGCTCCACAGAGCTGCCGATCTGAGGAGCAAAGGCACAGCCAGCGATTTCAGGGGTCTGGAGGTTCCCTGCCCAGGCCTGCAGCATTGGCCAGAGGCTGCAGTAAGGCGAGGCAGAGCCAGGGATCATAAGGGACTGGGAAGGGGTGGAGCCTGCGACCGGAGGGGGCATGATAAGAGCCAGTGATCGCAGGGGCCTGGACTCAGCAAAGCCAGCAATTGGAGGGGTTTCGAGGTCTTCTGTCCAGGCCTGCATCCTCAGGCAGAGACTGCAGGCCTGGGAAGGTGCAGAGCTGGCAATTGCAGGGTTCTGGGGTTCCCCTGACCAGGCCTGTAACCTCGGCCAGAGGCTGCAAGCCTGGGAAGGGGTGGAGCCAGTGAGTGCAGAGACCTGGGCTCCATGGAGCCAACAATCTGAGGGGCAGGGTCCTGGGCTCTGTGAAGCTAGCAATCAGAGGGGCCTGAGGGGGTCCCCTGCCCAGGCCTGCAGCCTTGGCCAGAGGCTGAATCCTGGGCAGAGGCAGAACCAGCAATCACAGGGACCTGGGCAGGGATGGCACTGGAGATGGCAGGGGCCTGGGCTCCATGGAGCAGGCGATCACAGGAGTTTGGGGGTCCTCTGCCCAGGTCTGCATTCTTGGCCAGAGGCTACTACAGAGGAAATACCTTTTCTAACAGCTCATTGGCTAAGCTCCCTATATGTCCCTGGTAATATTCTTAGTAACTTGGGTAATAGGAATCCAAAAAGGTGACCTAGGGTTTTTCCCACCACACTCCTAGAGAAAAAAAATGAAGGTCCACTGCTGGAGGACTTAGAAATGTCATATCCTACCCTAGCAGGTTTGGCTCAGTGCATAATGCTTCAGCCTGCTGACTGGGTCTGGGTTCAATTCTGACCAAGGCCATGTACCTAGTTTGCAGGCTTCTACCTGGCTGGGGCCCGGGTCAGGGCTCATGCAGGAGGCAACCAATCAAAGTGTTCCTCTCACTTTGATGTTTCTCTTTGTTTTTCCTTTCTCTTCCACATTCTCTAAAAATAAGTGGAAATATATCCTCAGGTGAGGATAAAAAATAAAATTAAGAAAAAAATGTCATATCCTATGAAAGACACATCTTGAAAATGCCTAAAGAAAGTTGTCATTTCTTCATGCTGAAGGGACTGTAGTCCATGTTGATGAAAACACCTTGGTGGCTGTGGTGACAGGCAGTGGCTGAAGCAGCACGGTGATAGGGCTGGTGCCTTCCCCTGGTCAGCCCTGTTGCCTCCCACAAAGGGTGGCCAGACTGCGGCTTAGGCCCACTCTCCAAGCAGAGCAGGGAGCGAGCCTAAGACATCAGTAGGACATCCTCTGAGGGCTCCCACTATGTGAGAGGGGATCTGAACAACCCCCCCCCCCACCCCAGTGCACAAATTTGGTTCACCGAGCCTCTAGTTAATACATAATAATAGAATAATAAACTGTTTTATGTACTAGCAATTGTAAACCTACTGTTGCCCCACCTTGTACCTTGTCTATAGTAATGTAAATAAATTCTGCTGGTTAAAGATTCAAGTGAATTCTCCTCCTTCTCTGGAAAAGTTTTGTTCCTCTAGCAAATTAATTTCAATATTCTAAATTTATAAATGTATCTGTTACTTATTCTCCTTTTATCTGATTGTAACATCTTACCCTGGCCTTCATTAATTAATTGTGTTCATTTTGTATGTATATGAAAGTCACTGTTTTCTTCAAACTATGAACTTATATCCATAGGAGTGGTATTATATATTTTTTACAACAAAAATATAAATGTATTTCTTAGGCTGCATATAATTTAATTTCTAAAATTAGAATCTCCCTCTTGTTTTACTGCCCCAGCACAATCAGATGTGCATAAAATTGGTATTTTGACATAAATTGTCTGAAACATAACTCAAAATTAAAATCAGTATTCTATCGTGAATTTTAAAAAAATGTTTCATGTATTTTGATCTCCATTTCCTTAAGAATTCTGTTTATTGAAGATGCCTGAGAAATGATCTCAGTGGATTACCCCAATATTAACAGGTCTTTTGCAAAATGCTATGTTAGAAAGATATATATGATGATGATAATATCCTCCATTTAGTGTGATGGGCCTAACATTACAAGGGCTGTATGTCCAACAGCAATTGCATTATATGTTTCACACTCCAAAAAGTTTTAGATGAGATATATACCATGATCTGCTTCTGAAGACACTGGAAAATAAAGAGGTAGATTTAAAGAAAAATAATGAAGTTACTTATATGTAAATATAAATATACTTACAGTTGTTTGTGCAGCTAGAGATGTAATTACATCCTTCTTCTGTTCCTAAGGAGGCTAATGGAAATAGAAACACATTTTCCATTGCACATTTGGCTCAAACCTACCTCTTAGTAAAGTATAATCTTCAGCAAGTGATTTAAAATGTCAAATCTCATTTTCATCAGATGATAGTGTAAGGTCTGGGGGCTGGGCAGACAGAGATCTTTAGATTTCCACCCACTGAGCCGAATAAACAACCCAAGGGAAAACTGTAGCCCTGATAAAACTGACGCCATAAAAATACCCTCCTTAATGGCCATCTGGGATTTCTCAGGATGGCCAAAGTACAGTTGTACACCCCCTTAAACATAAATCATTCCCCATGATCTACCAAACCTGATTGGTCCAACAGCAGCATAAAGAAGTTTTGCCTGGCATGTGTGTCTGTGACTTTCCTGGCCTGTTCCCCCCCAGACCAAGGAACCTCACCTAAGAGCAATCAATAAATGTGATCTTTCGCTTTCACCCTGCTTGTCTTGGTCAACTTATTGGTTTGGGGTCGGATTAAATCTTTCAGATAGTAGTAACATTTAAAGTAGCAATGTCTGCTAAAGTGCTCTGCCATTGGAAAATGCAAGGTAGAAATAGTTGCGTCCCTTCAGGAGTAATTCTAGCTGCTGCATCTGCCTCTGGGGCAAAGCACATTTCTTAGATTCAAGGTGTTGGGAGAGTCATGCTAGTCTTAGTATGATTGTGGGCGGAGCTTTTAGGGAGAAGACCGAACAGTGTTCCCTCTTTCTTCCTCTCCTGCTGAAAATTATTTATTTGTTTCATTTGTCAATCTGTTCTCTTTCCTCTAGAAATGTGAATCCCTAAATATTTTTAATAAATAGAATTGCTAGAAAAAGGTGTATATGAAGGTGAAATCATATTCATTTTGGGAAGTTCAGGGGAGGTATTTCGGTGTTTGGATCAAATTTCATTATGTTGACTAAATTATTCTTGGAAACTTTTCTCTTAAAATTCTTAAATTTCTGCCTGACA
The DNA here is from genome assembly GCA_004026665.1 of Murina feae. Classification (NCBI taxonomy): domain Eukaryota; kingdom Metazoa; phylum Chordata; class Mammalia; order Chiroptera; family Vespertilionidae; genus Murina; species Murina feae. The sequence continues at coordinate 49,991 of PVJC01003092.1, forward strand.
GGCTAAGGTAACTATTTCCCAAACACCTGGGTATGAATTTGAAGTATCTGTGTTCTAATCCTGTCATGTTCAAAGAAAAAAATAGCTCTGCTTCACATGCTAGCTTGCAGGGTCTGAGACTTGATGCTTCTGCTTCCATCTGATCAAGTGCAGAATAAAAGTTACTCGGGATAAATAATGAGCCGGGGGGAAATCAGATGTTTACTAGTGTGTTTTTATTTTTATGGGGGCAAGGGGTTTGGTAGATGTGGTTTTCCCAGAATAGCAATGACACACATATTTCAAAACAGCTTATTTCACTAAGCAGGTATCTTTTTCAAAGGTTTGCTGTTTTGTTTGTTTATGTTCCTTTTTATTTGGTTGACCATCAGAGATGAACAGATTTGGAGAAGAGGGCTTAAGTCATTCACTTGGGGTGGCTCTCATTTGCATATTATAGTAGTCACAAACTAAGAGCTCTCAGAAAAATCATGTTTTACTTGGAAAGCAGTTTTTAAGAAAATTGCATCTGAACGCCTTGAGGTGGAGTATATGTTACCTGTTTTATACCCAGCTGTCTTATAAAATTATGCTATCTGTCTGAATCCTATAGGCATTTGAGTTTTTGGACACTTAGCCCATAAAACCAACAAGATTTTATCATCAGTCTCTTGAGAACTCTGATGCTTTTCAGCAGATAAAAGTTTTAAATAATGATAATAAAATCTTTCCAGAAAACTTCTTCTTTAGGATAGATGTCAAAGCTTTTGGAAAGGCTACAGTGTGGAGCCCCTTGATACTGTAGCATCCCACATTTTTACCCTATATTTCTTTGGAGTACCTGAAAGATGTGAGTGTGGTACAGTGGATGGATGAAACACAAAGAAAGGAATAGCAGAAATATGTTTAAACTATTTTCTTCCTTTTTTCTCTTAAACTAATAGAGTTTTAAATAAATCAAATACATATTTTAATTGATAAACTGAATTTATATTCACCTATTGGAAACAGTACAACATATCTTACATCAGATTACGAAATATGGATGTTTTACTAAAAGACAGGAAGAGTTTTTCCAAGTCTTTAAAGTAAATACATATTCAAAGGATCTTAAGGCATACCATTTATTCATATTCATATCTATTGAAATACTGTACATCACATACTTCAATAAATAGTTAAAAACCTGACCTCTTTTTAAATCATTTCTGAAATTCAAAAAACAATTTTTATTGAAAAGATTAAATAGGTAACTTTTGGCTGTGTCACAAAGCTAAACACAATGGATAAATTAACAATATTCAATAAATTTGATCAATATAGATGATTGGCTTTGATAAACTTCTCAGAGTTTTCACACATTGGGGTATTTATGTATATATAATTTGTCCTGAATAATCTGGCTAATTTTCTCAGTTCTCCAGTCTACTTTCTAGATATAGTTTAAATGTCATGATGAAGCATTAATTTTTCAGTTAAGTTTTAAATCCTCCAAAAGTAGCTTTAAGTTTGACATTCACTCTCTCAAATCTTTTAGAGTCCCCCATAATATATAATACTATAATTTGGGTAGCACTTTTCATTATATAATTGCTGCATAATAGGAACTTCATGGTGTAACAGGACTTTTGTTTTGAATAGGATCACTGTAAAACATAATTACACCATTTTCAATTAATCAAGAATGCAAATGAACTACCCTAATATTCCAGTTCTTCCTCTCTTCCTCCTATTCTTGCTTTCCTTCCTTTATCCCTTCATTCCTTTCTTCCTCCCTTCTTCCCTCCCATCCTCCCTTTCTCTCTCCATTCCTTTCTTCCTCCCTTTCTTCCTCTCATCTTCCATTTCTCCTCCCTCCCTTCTTTCTTTCCTTCCTTCTTTCTTTCTTTCTTTCTTTCTTTCTTTCTTTCTTTCTTTCTTTCTTTCTTTCTTTCTTTCTTTCTTTCCTTCCTTCCTTCCTTCCTTCCTTCCTTCCTTCCTTCCTTCCTTCCTTCCTATCCCACTGTCTTTACCTCCTTCACTTTTCTATCTTTTCCTTTTCTTTCTACTATCCTTTCTCAACTGCTTTTTATTTTTTCATTTCTTCTTTCTTTGAAAAAGAAATTCAGGGCAACAAAAGGGATCCCACAAATGTAAGTTGTGGAAATATAATGCTGAAATGAATAGCTAGAAAAAATTATTATACATCAAAAGATAAATCAATTTCATAAAACTGCTATTCTGAAATTGCAACAATCTTGTACAGTCAGGACTGATAAAATGAAGTAATCAGACATTTCATATGTCCATAAATGTAAAATTATCTACTTGAACATTATATGCAATACATTCACACAAAAAAGCAAATACTGTAGCCTTATTTGAACAATATTGAACTCATAAATACTCATGATTTCACTCTGTCCAGGGGTCTAAGGACTAGGAATGCTGCTGTGATACAGAAAAACATAGTGAATACCTCCTCTATTTAAAAATATCACTCAAGAACGTCTCTTCTAACATAAAGGCAATACATATAGCTACTGAGCTATGACTGTACTTCTGTCACATTCTATGGTAATAACACCGGACTCCACAAATTTGGAATCATGACAACACTTTGAACTAATTATTTGGTTCATCCATAGTTTATATCTCGATTTACCTCACATTTACCCTACAAACCTTACAAAGAGGAGGTATTTTTAACTCTAGGAAAGCGGTCACTGTATAATATGCATTCTTGATCTGTTTCTTTCTCCCAAACAATGATACTGATGGTTAACATTTTTGTGGTAGCACCACTATTTCTAGTAAGTAGATTATTATGGAGTGTGCCACTTTAAAGCTGCAATACAAAAAAAACCCAAAAAACAAAAAAACAACTTTGTAATTTGCTCCCAAATTCCACAAAGGATATTTTTAAAAATCAAGTCAATAATAATCAAAGTTAGAATGCTGTATGTATTTAAAAGAACATTTTTAATACATCAGTCAAAATAATGTAATAAATTATTAGTGAGTAAATTTAATATGCCATGTTATTGCCATTTAGTGAAAACATTGTTTATTTATGCCTCCTCCTTTAGGATTTATTTTTCTAATTAAAATAGATTTATGGTGTACTTTGGGACTAATTTTACTTGGAAAAATAACCACAATTTCCAGGTTATCTCTTTCTGGGAGAAATATTAGATATCTTAAATATGTATAATTTCTATGGAATTTCCTGTATTTATCTTTATTAGTAAGTTTTTGTTGTTTTATGGCTTGCAAAGATGACTGACTATTTGCAGAAATCTCTGTTGGTGTAATGAAGTTGGTAACTTTATCAAACTTGTAAAATGACTTTCAAGTTATAGCCTTTTTTTTTTAGTAAAGAATAAAACCATCAAACTATTCCTGTAATATAAACTACTTCTTAAAGTAACAGTATTTTCCTTTCAAAAATGTAATTTTCACTCTGATATAAGTAATTTAATACTTATGATAATTTATTAGTTAATATCTTAAGATAGTCTCATCACTGGTCTTGTCTTCATTTGGTCATATCATCCTTATACCATGTAAGAAAAAGATAAATCATGGTAAAAATATTTTCTTGGCCTTCCTTGTTTGGGTTGACATGGCTATAGAGAAAGATTTTCTTACAGAATTAGTTATTTCAGGGATCGATCCGCTGCAGAGCAGCATGAACATTTGTTGTAATATATTTTGAACCATTGTTTTATAACATGCATCCCAAACTATCAACTGAGTGACGTTTTCAGATGAAAAATATGCAAAATGCTCCCGTCAACAGGAGCACCTTCTCATACCACCTCTCCTGCCACAGAAGCAAATTAATTTTGACTGCTTACCAAGTCAGGTACTACTAGGTGATTGGAATTTGTGTCCTTTCTGAAAAACCATCCTAGCGATGTTGGCTTGGAATGGTGAAAGGAAAAGGTGGGTTGCTGGACAATCTACTGGCTGGACTGTGCTGCCATTTTAAAGGGAATTATTTCCCAAAGTGGATCTACTATTTAGGTATATTGAAATAAATCATGTCAAAGGTACCTGTATTATGTTAATTAAATTGTTTTTCATCACCAAATTGAGTTATCGTGGGGCAAATTTCGCAAAACCTCACTGGTAATGAAGAGATTTTTACAGTCCTATAGCTACTTTACTCTTTAGAGATAGGATTCGGTTTAACTTTATCACTCGAGTTCATTTTTTGCTTTCAGTTGTAGGGTTTGGCAATATGTTTTTATTAGTTGAAGGCGAAGAGAGGAATACTTCATGAAGGCACACCCATGCTGAGCTTACAGGAAAGAGAAGCAGAGCTGCACAGCCAGTTATTTTACAAGGCTCATTCCTGAAACCTGAATATCATGCGAGCAGAAAAATCTAGGTATGTGTGTGTTTTGAAGAAATGATCTGAAGGCAATACTATTTGCTTTTTTTTATCAAAAGAGAAAAAAATGCATCTTTGTAAATGTGGATTGATTCTTATTGAAACAGGGAAATGAATGGTTGTATTGCAGCCTTAAAGAATCACATATTCACTGCAATATTCGTTTTTTTGTAAACTACAGCCTGCAACCTAGCAGACCATGACTGAATGCTTTTGAAAAGTTATAGATTACAAACATGAAATCACAATTAATATCCTCTAAAAGTAATTTCAGAGCCTTCACATCTTAAAAAAAGGACAATGTGTACTGCTTCACAAGGTAATGTAGCTAATCAAAAAAAGAATAGAATTAAAGTATTTACATAATGAGCAATTCTACAGAAGGCGATCATCCCCTTGTAAGCACTGCTGATTATATCCCACGCTGCTTTTAACAAACTGTACCAGATTGGATCCAGCCATCAGCACTTTCAGAGAATTCTTAAGAGCCTTTTATGGGTCTTTAAACTTATTGTAGAATGGCATTCTTCAGGTGGAATATGCTGGTGAAAGAGGACAGTGTCAACACAAGGTACCAGCAGGAGAAAAGAACGTCGGCGCTCCCGGTAATTCCATATGGGGCTGTACTTGGAGCTGGAAAGAAATGGAGAAAGACTAAATCAAAATCTAATTCATGTCTTTCAGGATCTTAACGATAATCAAAAGGCAGCTGTGTATATTGGGCAGAGCTGTGGTATTGGAGTCAGACAGAATTAGGTTCACATCTGTTTCTGCTGTAGGACAATGTGTGGCCTATTCGACTAACCTTTCTGAGCTTCATTTTTCTTAAGGAAAAAAAAAACAGAAGTGATCTAATCCATTTGTCAGGGCTGCAGTGAGAATTGGAGATGAAGTACATATAATAACACATTGCACTGGGCTGACCACATGCTAAATACTCACTATTTTGCAGCTAACATTATTCCTCTTATATGCACTGTTAATATTTGTAGTAGTGAACAATACTCACTCATGCATATTTTTCAAAAACATATTTTTATTGAGATAAAATTGATGTATGACATTGTGTAAGTTTGAGATGTACAATAGTGTTGATTTCATATGTTTATATATTGCAATATTATTACCACCATAGTGTTAGCTAACACCTCTATTACATCATATAATTATCATTTCTTTCCTGTGGTTGGAATAATTAAAATCTAGTCTATAGTCACTTTAAAGATTATAATGTAGTATTGTTGACTATAATTACTACACCGTGCATTAAGTCTCCAGGATTTAATCTCTTGATGAATTCCAAGTTTATACTATTAAACAACAATCCTAAATTTCCCCACCCCTAGACTTTGGTAAACAACAACATACTCTCTATTTTTATATGTTCAGCTTTCTTAGATTCAACATATAAGTGACATTATACATATATTTGCACATATATTTGTAAATCTTTTTTACTGGTAAAATATTGTACTAAATGCTGGAACAACAAACAATAAATTCTCTCTTCTAACAATGTTTTTGGCAGTGAGGAAAGATATTAAAAAATGTAATACAACCCTAGAAATATCAGAGTTGCATGTGCAAGCTTCAATGACACCGAAAATTGTTTATTTAAATCTGTCTGTGCAAAGGAGGGATGATTTAACAGAGAATTTTACCGAAGGGGATGGTCATTTGGGTAGAGGTTACAATATATTCAAAGGCATGAGGAAAAGAGAGAGCACAACATATATTCTAGGATCTAAAAGTAGATTAGTATTGTTGCACCATGAAAATGGAGGCCTGACGTAGAGGGAATTAAAACTGGGACTCTAAGCAGATAGAATGATCTTGACTATAATAAAAAAGAGTTTAGTTCTTTATAATAAAGGAAATTTTGAAGAATTTGGAGCTGTTGAATGATATGATTACACTTATTTACACATTAGAAAGATCACCGTTTTATACATGAAAAGCTCATGTGGTACCTGGCTAACAGACATGTTGAATATTTACTGAGAGATTTCACCCAGAGACTGACCATGTTTGGGATATTGTGGGAGTCTACTGAATGAATTCCACTTCATTTCACAAGAGAATAGTTACCTCTTTGAATGCAAATTAAATTGTGTTTCAGAAATTGAATGTCACAGACATGCTCAGCCTTGCCTGAGACTGATTCTCACTTACCAGAATAATTATAACAGCAACAATAAAAAAAAACCTCACCAGCATACTTTTAACTACTTTTTCTTAATGAAACCTGGATTTCAAGCACTGTTTTCCAATACAAAATAAATAATGTAATGAAAATATATTATTTCACCACCAAATCCATAACTCAAACCAGGAAGCAGTTTTAGTCACTGAATTTGAATTACCAGCAGGTAGTTTTTAATGGAACTTTCACCAAAGACTATATTTCCATGTTACGAGAAGAATAAATTGCCTTGTTTATACCTCTAAGAAATTAGAGGGGATGACAGATGCATTGGACCCTGCCAGTGGGAAGTTTTCTTCACATTACAATTGTTGGTTCCAGGTGAATGAGATTCAAGAGCTAATATTACTACTCTTTAGTAAACACAGAGCAAAATCAACTATTTAATGCTTCTATTTGCATCACAAATGAGTCTTAAAAAATGAAAAGATTATGAAGAAAATCTTTTTCATTGGACAAAGGTTTGATATATAACAAGTCTAATATAAAACCACAAAACTCCTTAAATTACTTTCTCTTGTTCAAGCCTAGAAAGATGTTGTATTTTTTAAAATATAAATAAATATTTAATTGGCCTGTTGCCTTCTCAATGACAGCTATTTCAGAGTTATTTTTGCTGTGGTTTTTAAAGACTCTTGAGTGCAATCAAACCAGTATAACAGTAAAGGACTAATATCAAACAAATCATATAAAATAATTTCATAAATAAGAAATAAATCTCAAAAACTAAGCATGTATAACAAAGATAAAATTTTATTATCTTGACTAATTAAATAGTGCATTAAGTGGTTAGAGTGTAAAGGGCCCTCAAAACTCCATATCTATACTTTAAAGTGCATTTTGAGGGAAATTTTTTCTAAATCTCCTCTTCTCCAACAGGCTGAGCAGATTACCCTAGTGTGTCCTTAGGTCACCGTATATATTTCTTTTTATACAGCTGTAACATTGCACTGCTAATATATTTATACATAATATATTTTACTAGATTGTAAACTCTCTTAGTTCATGTTTTATTTACTTTGATGTTTCCAGACACAAAGTCTGGCAAAGTCTGGTACATAGTAGATGCTTAACAAATGTCTGTTGAATGAACAATTCAGTTAAATAAATAAATAGGTCGAATTAAAAGGGGTATTTTTCTCTTATAAAGGGACTTTCTTCTAAGGCAAGCCACTTTCCTACAGGCTAGAGAACCTTCAATACACCTCTTTCAGTCATCCAGCAAATATGTACTGAACCAGGTACCAGGCACTGTACAAAGTACTGGGAATACAAAAGCTAATATGATAAACATGGTTTTGTTCCTTAATTCCATATATGGCCATATGTACTCTATATACTCCTTTTTATCATATACCTTCAATGCCATCTTTTCCCTCTATATGCTTTTACCTTCTACCCAGTCTACTATTGTCTTAGATAAAGGTATATCAATAATATATTTTAAAATTAAATACTACTTTGCAACTAACAGAGTATATATTTGTCCATTGATATCTCATATTGATGTACTTTTTAGTCTTGTGAATGCAATACTTCTATTAGTCCTAAAATAAAGTAGGAACTGTTGCAGCATTGTTAACATGCAATTACTATAAGAAATGAACTATAGAATAGCTATTGACAATTAGTAGGCCAAAAAAACAGAGTGGAGGTAGTCAAGGGAATGTGACATCAATTACCGAATGCCAAGTCATCTATCATGATTCATACTTCTTAAGTAGATATTGAACATCTTTCATGTGTTGGGGATTGAACACAGCTAAAAATTAATAAACTCAATCTCCACTCTAGGAAAGGTTCATTCTAGTTGAATATATGAATAAAAACTCAAATATGGAACATTAGGATATATAGAGTGAACAAACATGAGAGGGATCTCTAAAGAGTCATGGTAGAGGTGAATAGTTTAGACAGCAGATACAAACACAATTATTTTTTTTACAAAATGCAATGATACATACATGCTAGTACATGTATATCTCACTGTAAAAAATGATGCCATGGGGTTCATTGACTTGGGGTATCTTATTACTATATAACCTTAGTTCTATTGACTGATATTTATTTGTGTGTGTGTGTGTGTGTGTGTGTGTGTGTGTGTGTGTGAGAGAGAGAGAGAGAGAGAGACTTGTTGACTCGGTGATTTAGAGCACAAGACCAATAGCACTTAGGAGTCTCAGTACTATTTGGACTAATTAGATTTGCTTGGCATGTTAAATCCCAATCAGCTACATAAGAAATTATAGGAAATCTTAAGAAATTACAGAACATAACTGTTCGTTATTAGTAATTAGTTATTAGAAATTAGCTTCAAGACCCAGTTCAAGTATCCTCTTCTTTAAAAGAAAAAACTCTTTATAAAACCCCACTTGCCAAATTAATTTGGCATCATTTTTGATATCTTCTTTACATATCAATCACATCATATTTACATATCAATTTTTTCCATTAGAACAAAAATGTCAAGCCAAGATTTATAATATGCATCTTTATCATTGGTATTGGACACAGAGTCTGATACTTAGTAAATGTTTAACAATATTTATTGAATGCTGATAGTCCATTTCCCAAACTATCACCATAAGCATACAAGGAGAAACAATGCCTTGAACACTTTTCCCAGAAGAATATTGCTTTTCACCATTCATTGTTTACTTTCTAAGACTTCTAGAGAGTCAGAATACTTCCCATCAGCATTTGAACAAGAAATAGATCTCGAGGCAGCATATATAAGGGAAGATCAGGCACCCAACTTTGTACTTCATCCTCTTTCAGCAAGAGACGGGGAGTACAGATGAATTTATGGCTCTTAATATTCATCTGAATTTCTTAGGAGACATCCAACTGTGCCTTTGGGATGTTCATATCTTTTGTATGTTCTTTGCCATGTTTTTAGTTGCCTGAGAATATCATACTGCTTCTCGTCCTAAGTAAAATTATGAGGAATAGGACATGTGAGGGTTTTGGCTTCATTCTGAGTTATATGGAAGCCTTAGGAGAATTTTGAGCAGGGGAGGTTAGCTGACAGTTTTAAATGATTGCTTGGGTATCTTGTGACCAACAGACTGTATTAGCTGATGCGAGTAGAAGATTATGTTAGCCTGGAACCTTCAGAGGTCTCCACTGACCATTGAGGGAAGCCAAGGCTGTGCAGCTAAGTATTCAAGGCCTCTGTTATCTGGCTCTAGTCAACTTCCCCAAACTCATGCATACTCAGCTCCAGTCACACGAACCATTTTCTGAACACTTAAGTGTTTTTATTATTCCCTGTCATTTGCACACTCCATACTCTTAAGCCTAAATGGTCTTCCTTCCTATTTCTCTTCTCTACGCATCAAAGTCCTACTCATCCTTAAAGATCTAAAATACCACCTCCTCCAAGAAGCCCCCTAATATCTCTAATAAGAAGTGCCAGTCTTCTTATTCCTGATTTCAGAAAGTTTTTAAAGTTTTATATATATATGTATATACCCCCCCCACACACACACAGATATATATATACACACACATACACATACACACTGAGTGGCCAGGTTATTATGACCACCCCATGAGCACTTCGTTGGGCCACCTTTTGCCTTTAATTCTGTGCTGGTTCTTCTTGGCATTGACTCCACAAGATGTTAAAGGTGATGTGAGGAATCTGACACCATGCCTGATGAATAGCACTGTCCAGTTCTGTGAGGTTTGATGGTTGTGGAACCAGCTGCCTGATGGCTTTTTGAACTTCGTCCCACAAATGCTCAATTGGATTGAGATCTGGTGATTGTGGGGGCCACCTAAGCAAGGTAAAGTCTCCCTCGTGTTCTTGAAACCACTCCTGCACAACACAAGCACCGTGGCATGGCACATTGTCTTGTTGGAAGAAGCCATCTCCATTGGGATACAGCATCCACATGATAGGATGAACCTGATCAGCAATGATACTTAGGTATGTTGTGCTATTCAGATGTTGTTCCACATGAATTAAAGGGCCCAAATCATGCCAGGAAAACATGCCCCAAACCATAACACTGCCCCCACCAGCTTGTACTCATGCATATGGGGTGCATGCTTTCATGCTGTTTCCGCCAAATTCTCACTCTGCCATCTGCGTGATGCAACTGGAAATGTGATTCATCGGACCACATGACTTTTTTTCCAGTGCTTTACTATTCAATCCTTGTGTTCCTGTGCAAATTGGAGACATTTTATCTTGGTAACTGCAGACAGCAAAGGTGTTTGCTTCCATATCCCATACAATGCAGTGAATGGCTAATTTGCCTACAAATGTCAGGTGGTCATAATAATCTGGCCTCTCATAATAATATATATCCCACATTCAAAGGCTGTTAAATTGCATTGTTTACCTATATCTTCAGAAAAAAATCACTTCTACTGTCATGGTAAACAATCTGCTTCCCTATTTATAATGGTTTGACAACTTCAGTGCAAAATTATAGTTAATTTGCCTACAAACATCAGGTAGTCATAATAATCTGGCCACTCAGTGTGTATATCCTGCCTAATAAAAGAGTAATATGCAAATTGCCATCACAAGATGGCTGCTGCCATGTGTTCAAAGTTAACTGCCACAAGATGGCCTGCAGAGGAGGGCAGTTGTGAGTGACCCAGGCCTGCAGGGAAGGGCAGTTGGGAGGGACCCAGGTCTGCAGGGGAGGACAGTTGGGGGGGATCATCCTGGAAGGGACAGGGCAGTTAGGGGCAATATGGCTGGCACAGGAACAGTTAGGCATTGATCAGGCTGGCAGAGGAGTGGTTAGGGGCAATCGGCAGGCTAGAGGTTGGGAGCCAGCAGTCGTAAATTGTGAAAGGAATGACCGACTTCCCTCTAGGGGTCCCAGATTGGAAAGGGTGCAGGTGCAGGTTGGGCTGAGGGACACCTCCCCCAGCCCCCACTCCCACTCCATGCATGAATTTCATGCACCAGGCCTCTAGTATATATATACAAATGTAAATTTTCTTTTGTTCAAAAAATCTCAAATCTCTGAAAGTTCTTCACTGATTGCTTTGAAATTTGACACAACATTTCATTTGAAAACGCGCATGTTTTTATATACCTACATTATATAGATGTCACAACTGTGACATATAAAAACATGCTTTTTTTAAAAAACAGCGCCATCTGTTGGACGTAAAAGCGACACACGCTATGAACTTCACAATATTATTCAGTCTAACATTCAAAGCCAGGCAGTGACATACAAGTCCATTGACACTGTTGTGGAAGCAGATGAAGCAGTTAATTATCCAACAGAATTTTGGGATTCACTCGATCTGCCAGGGATGGAATTCAATCAGTGTGCCAATTATCATGTTGTGAAATATCAGCCAGCTTGGGGCTGGGCCTTGGGCCAGGGCTGGGCTGGGGCTCGGGGTGCGGGTGGCTGCTGCGGTGCTCCCCAAGCTGGCAGCTGAGGGCTCACGGGGAGTGTGGTGGGCGAGGGTGAGGGAGCTTCCTAGGCTTTTTCCCCCTCTGGGTTTTGGGTGGTTTGGCGAGGGTCCCTGCTGGTGGGAGTCGGGAGTGGCCTGGCCGCTTAGGGCGCAGGTTGCGGGGTGTGGGCCACTGCTGGGGAGTGGGGTGCAGGAAGGTGCTGGGGGACCCTGGGCTGCAGAGGCGCACATGTGCCAGGCCAGACCAGCCAGGCAGGGCAGGGGTGGCAGCGTGCCAGGGGCAGCCGCCCGGGAGGGTGTATTGTATACCCACAAGCATTGTTCAATTAAACATATTAGAAACGTGTGCTTTCTCTTTTCTTTCTTTTCCATTTAAGCAGACTGAGCCACAGCAACATGTGGCTGGGTACAGCTAATTATATATATAGTGTAAATGTATAGCTTTCTCTTTGGTTTATAAAGCCTATGGAAGTCATGGAACATTCCTCCTTATAATGTGAGCATCTGTATCTTTTATAAATGTGTTCAACAGATTTGTGTGACAACGAATATGGAAACATGTTTTTAAATATGCATTTGTCTAATTCAAGACAACTTCGATAAAATACCTTATTTCATTAGTTGTTCCTATGATTTTTTTTTTACTCTTAAGACACAGTGTGAGAGAGGGAAACTGTTCTCTTTCTTTTCTACTACGTCTTTAATTGTCTTTTTTTAAAAAATTGATTTTAGAGAGAGAGGAAGGGAGAGGGAGATATTTAAAGCACACTCATTCACACACACTCAGAATGAATTTGCTCATTCATTTAGCAAATCAGGTGTGTGCTATGCGCTAGGCATTCTCTAAGCAAAAGGTAAGTGGCCTCTGTCTCCATAGAGCAGTGGTTCTCAACCTTCTGGCCCTTTAAATACAGTGCCTCATGTTGTGACCCAACCATAAAATTATTTTCATTGCTACTTCATAACTGTAATGTTGCTACTGTTATGAAGCATAATGTAAATATCTGATATGCAGGATGGTCTTAGGCGACCCCCTGTGAAAGGGTCATTCGATCGCCAAAGGGGTCGCGACCCACAGGTTGAGAAGCGCTGCCATAGAGCTTTCTCTTTAGCTTAAGACATTTTCCATGAAACAAGCATATTTTACTTCAATCTTACTCTACACTTGGTTAAGAAATCAGTGTTTCTCTGCCTGTACAAACTGTCCTCCAAGTTATCTGCAAAAACATGTATTCTCTTCATTTTCTGGGTTTATTTTATTCAATGCTGTTTACTGTACTGTTAGGTATTTGGCCATTCTCCTTATTTACAGGCTCCTTGAAGGCAGGGAGTATGGCCTTTTCCTTTCCCCTTCCTCTGCCTTTCTCCTAAGAGAACAGTGCTGGGCATGGCCTTTATAAGTGGTTCCAGGGCTGATCTCGTGCTGTGTTTGGTTTTGGCAGGGCTCCCAGGCCTGGAGCAGAACGGCCTGGGCTAGGTGTGGAGTCCAGGCCTTTGGGATCTCTCCCAGTTGTCAACAGGAAGATCCAATCTGTGTTTTAACACATTTCTTACACCTGGTCTAATTATAATTATCACCCCAATTACTTACAGCTGCTGCATATTATTTTCAGTGTTGGCAGTTTCCCCTTGTGTTGCTCCAGTTTTTATTTTTAGGCAAAAGCCAATGTAACTGTGAAATATTTAGTTTTGGTATAATACCAATTACTTGTCTAGGCAATTTTCTTAAATTACTCAAGTTCATTACTCAAACTAAGATTCTTGTTGCAATCTTAGGTAGAGTTACTTAAGCTACATTAACTTTGCTTCCATAAGAAAAAACTGGCCTCAACTTAAGTTTTACTGAGGAAGATTATGCCTTAATAAAAAAGGGAATGATTTACATCTAAATTAGATTAGACCATATAAAAGAGATTAATTAATGTGGATTCAAAATACAGTGCACATTAATTTACTCAGAAATCGTACACCACTGATTCTATCCAAAAGACTGTGAAACTCTGTTTCATTACATGCTGTGGGAGGCATTTGCTCAACAGATATTTGAGCCCTGTCTTCGGGGACATCTGCCTCTTAACCCCATTAGTAGGTGGAGGAGATACCCAGAATCTCCGATGACCCCCAGACTTTTTTGTATTGCTTAATTCTGCCTAAATACTTGGGGGAGATAAGGAGAGTAGAAGAACGAGGCTATGCTTTACAATAGGTTGTGCAACCTTCGATTGTGGTGTCTGGAAGAATCAGGCAAGTCTCAGCACAGATAACATCAAATCATTATTCCTTTTTACACTATTTTCTGGGCAATAATATGGCCCAGGCCCTAAGATGGGATGCGTTAAAAACACAGCACAAAACATGTCTTCTCGTGGACATTTCACATCTGGGCACAGAAGCCTTCTGAAGGAAGGGCTTTGTCTATGTGGACATTGCACACTTCTGTACTTAGACACTCAAGATCTTCTGCTTCCCCCTTTGGCGTTGGAGTTGAGAAATACCTGAGTAGCATAGTTGTCACGTGGCCCGAAATACACACATACACACACACACACACACACTTATGGATTCCTTTTACACAAGACACCTTTATTGTACTATGATCAGTTCTCAGACTCATAGAATAAGGTTTAATTTATGAGCTGCTATTATCATAGCCAGCTTTGAATTCCTGCCGGTCAGCCTGATTTGTTTTTAACATTTTTTGGAAAGAATTAGGTTAACCAGTGCACATTGGTACATTTTTCTGAAATTAGAGGTCTAGGTTATAGAAAATATGTATATAGATGCTTATTTATATTCATTGCAGCATTATTTACAATAGTCAAGATTTGGAAGCAGCCCAAGTGTCCATCAGAGGATATAAAAGCTGTGGTACATTTGCACAATGGAATACTATTCAGTCATAAAAAAGGACATCTTACTTTTGCAACAGCAAGGGTGGACCTGGAGAACACTATGGTAAGTGAAATAAGCCAGAAAGAGAAAGAACAGCTGCATGATTTTAGTTATATGTGGAAGCTAATGAACAAAATAAACTAACAAACCAGATAGAAAAAGACTCATTGATAGTAAATAAACTGACAGCTGTCAGAGGCAAAGAAGGTTGTAGGGCTGGGTGAAAATGGTGAATGGATTAAGAAAAGAAAAATACAAAAACAAACTCTGAGACACAGAAAAAAAAAGATACGTATTCTAACATTTTACATTTTTACTTTTTCACTTGGTCGAACTATCTTCAACACATTCCAACATCTTTTACAGACCAAGCCTTCACCAGCATAAAAATATAGAGTACTTATTTTCACTGAAAATATTTCCACTTTGATTTATAAACAATGAGGGAATGGCTAGAGAAATCACACCATTCCTTTGTCTCTCTGACTCATGGAATTTTCCTGGCAGCTTGCTTCCAGCCACCGCTGAGCTGTTTCTCTGGCAGACCCCCAGCCTTGAATCTTTGCTGCTTGCTGACTAGCCATGTTGCCAAAATTCATGGTACGCAGTCCTATTTACTCAACATCAACTACATTAGGCATATTAAGCATTTGTTTGATTCTGCTATTACCTATACTCAAAAATCTGCCTATTTGTAGATAAATACTTTTATGTGCAAATAGCCAGCTAAAACTCTTCAAGACTGTAACTTTTCAATTGAGCTAAGGAGAATAAGTGTGCAATCTTACCCAAATAGAAACAAGTTCTGCTGCCCTTTTCTGTCCTTCATATTCATTGAAAATGTTTCAAAGCGTGAATTGAATTGTTCACTGGTATCTTGTAAATGTATTTTTTGTTTTATTTTTTAGCAAGTCAGAAGTGATTTACAGTCATGTCTACATACTAGGTCTTCAGAAGAAGTGCGTTGTCTAAGGCAGTGATTTGTAGGACCCGAACAGGTTCTTTGAACTTGAGGAAAACGTGGTTGTTCAGTCCAGGTTTGCAGATGGGTTTCTATATATGTGCTATTACCTACATATTTTGGAGTATGTGTGTCTGTGCCCGTGGAAGGGAATATGTGGCTTTTTGTGTGTGTGAAATATTTACACAGATATACAATACAAATTGCCTTGACTACATAGATTTTAGTTTGGACCTTTAAGGAATCATTTAGGTGAAGAAAAGAGGTTTTCACAGCGATAAAAATAGAAACCCAGCTGTGCTCTTAAGGTCACTAATAGTCACTGCCATCAGCTGTATCATCAATGTGACATTGCTAGTGTGGTAAAAGAGAGAGAGAGAGAGAGAGAGAGAGAGAGAGAGAGAGAGAGAGAGAGAGAGAAGTTGCAAACCAGTAAACATTGTTGCAAGTTGAAGGCATTTTTAAGGTCTGCATGTGAGGTATGTGAATGTGAAATTATTTTTGATATAAGTGTTTAAACTTGGAGCTTTGATGATCAAATTGTCTTGTTTAAGTTTTATTCTTTACCTCTTTTGTGTTGAGAAGGTTATCCTAAACTAGCTTCTTTTCTGTTATTCTGCAACATTGTTCTTTAAGAATGAAAAAAGAAATTTCAGAAGGTTTGATTCTTTCTCCCATTATTTTTTGGGGGAATACTCCATTTACCTTCCAATTTTTTTTCTTAATGTTTCAAATGCAATAAAGCCAGTGATTACCTGGCCTGTAGTTCTGATTCACTTACATTGTTCCAATTGTTATGCTCCAAGTTGATTTTCAGTGACTCTCAATGATTCGCTAATCATTTCCATTATACTTTGGCTATTTAAAAAACCTTCATAACACTCAAGGCCTTCTGTAATCTCCCTGAAAGTACCTCTGCAGCCCTAGCGCTGACTGCCCTCTGACAGGGTCCTCTAGTCACAGGAGGCAGGAAGGCTCTTCAGTCTCAGAAAATGGCCATACACTTGTGAATTTGCTCACACACTGCCTTTCTCTGGGATTGACTTCTATATCCTACATGTTAGAATAGAGCCCATCTTTCTATGCCCATCTCAAATGCAAGCTGCTCACAAAATTAGACTCTGTCAGAACTTTAAGGATTATTTATTTTTTTAAATATGTTTTTATTTTTATATATTTTTTTTATTGATTTCAGAGAGGAAGGGAGAGGGACAGAGAGAGAGAGAAACATCAATGAGGAAAGAGAATCATTGATTGGCTGCCCTGGAGGCTCCCCACTGGGCATCAAGACTGCAACCCGGGCATGTGCCCTTGACCTGAATCAAACCCAGGATCCTTCAGTCCACAGGCCGATACTCTTGAACCAAACTAACTAGGGCAGAACTTCAAGGACTGTTGAGGACAGCCTAGCCAACTGATGCAGGGGTACAAGAGTGGGAACTCTCTTGCTTGTGGGATTCTTGGGGAGCTACTGAAATAGCATTTTCAGAATCCTCTATGACCAGTTATATTCCTCGGGTTGTCATGTCCCAGTTCTCCCAAGCCAGTCCTGAAAGAGGCAGCTGGGACTAATCAGAGCCAGAAGCTGGGCCAGTGTCCAGAGTTTCCGTTCCATGTTGCAGCCGGGTGTGGGTCAGCATTCAGGCCAGATTAAAGCCTGTCAGTCCATCTGTGGAGCCCAATATGGCCCTGCACCATGCCCCACAGGGAGCGCAGACCCCTGCAGCAGGCGTCCCAAGAGGACAGGAGTGTGAGAGTAGAGACAGAGAACTTCCTTTGTTTGGAAGTTTAGATATTTAGTGGCCACGCCCATCCTGGCCACTGACTCGCTCCCAGGTTTGATTGATAAGCAAGTACCTTCCCCTGTCACTCAGACCTTACTGGGCATGTGTCTATCTGGTCTTCACTTTCACTCCTTTCCTGTTGACTATTAGCAATGGCATCAGCTCAACCCTTTAGTTTTTTTGTTTTGTTGTTGTTGTTCTGGAGGTTCTCAACCCTTCAGTTTTATAGATGAGGAGATGAGGCTGGTGGAGATTGAATGATGTGCTTAAGGTGGAGGAAAAAAATAAGACTAGAATTCAAGCTTGCTGACTTTTTGTGCTTCCATTCCTATAAATCAGTCCCCTGATTTGCTACCTAACTCTAGTTGGAATTAACCTGCCATTTCCTCTTTTCTCTTAATACCATTTGCTTTTACCTATACTTTATCACTCCTGCGTTAATTTCTCTCAGTAGAGTCTAATTTTCTTGAAAACAAAAATCATATTTAATTTAATTTTTACCACTCACAGCACTTGATCAAGTGACTGACACTGTAAAATATTTATTATAGAGAACTGTAGAGAAATTGTTTTAATTTTTGCAGTTTAAGGAAGATTTTGCTATAAAGTTCAACAAAACAAAGGCACACTAAAGGGAAGGTAATATAATCAATGAAGGACTCAGGATTTGGAACCATTGATGATCATTGTAGAGAGAAATTGGTTCTATTTTTCTGAAAAGAAGAATGAATCTTGTGTTCTTTAGATGTCTCTGATGATATGATACCATAAACAGGCAGAGCTACACACACACACACACACACACACACACACACACACACACACACACACTGAGAGAGCTGTTGGAGAATCATTGTTGTCTGTGACTTCTATTTGAATGCATTAGTTATGGGTGGAGACCTTATTTGTATCTAGCACATCATGTACTAGCTTAGCATACCTAAGCCTCAGTTTTCTCAGCTCAACAAAGTGGGTAAAAGTATCTTCCTCATGGTGTTGCTGAATAAGCAAATACTCGAAGAAAGTGTTTAGTTAGATGGTGCTCATTTAAATGCTCATTAGACGGTACCTTTTAAGATGCATTAGTATTTATACAGACCAATGCAAACCCTTACTTTGGCCCAAGAAGAAATATCCAGCCCTAACTGATTTGGCTCAGTGGATAGAGCATTGGCCTGCAGACTGAAAGGTCCCAGGTTTGCTTCTGGTCAAGGGCACAGGCCCAGGTTGCAGGCTTGATCCCCAGTAAAGGACATGCAGGAGGCAGCTGATTAGTGGTTCTTATCATTGATGTTTCTTTGTCTCATTTCCTCTCTGAAATCAATAAAAAATATATATATTTTTAAAAAAACAGAAGAAATATCCAGTTGTTGGAAGAGGTTATGCGTACCTCAAAATTCTACCACACCAACAATACGTTCCTTCTAAAGCACAGCTGTGAAAATGAAGACCAGGAAATTCATTTATTAAACCAATAATGCCTGAGCATCTAAAAATACTTGTTGAGGACTTCTTGTACTGTTCTGTGGGCTGGGATACAGTCTTTATATATAATCCCTCGAAGTAGAACACAATGCTCTGAGCAAACCATACCTATTAACCCTCTGGGTTGCAATTCATGTTGTGTTCTGTTTTCCACTTGGAATCACCTTCTTCTACTTCCTTCCAAATTTCAAGCCTCCATATAGAATGCTTTTACTTCTCTTTAAGGACACAGTTCAAAGGTTATCTATCTGATAACTTATTTGGCCCTTTAACCACCACTTGTGCTCTCTGCTGAAGCCACATTGGAATTCAAACCCCTCCCTCATGGCCTTGCTCACTGACTTGCCTCCTCACCCAGACTGAGTTCCTAAAGGGCAGGAACCTTGATTTTTCCATCTCTCTTTACCTTTCTTTTTCTTTTCCCCAGTGGCTAACACAATGACTGCACATAATAATGGTTTAATGAATAACTTCTTTTACCTCCACATAAGATAAATTTGCAGAATATATTTGTTTCACAGACTTTTGTGTCTTGCCTTACATCTCTTATTTATTACCTTTTTTACTTTAGCTACTGTTACGGCAACCAGCTGTGTGCAAGGCAGACAAATCTGAGATATATTCCATATGGCTCTTCAGAGGGTGGCCAGGAGGGAGGGACCCAGGGACCCAGGGACCCAGGGACCCAGGGACCAGCTCAATAATATGTTCTTCTTCTTCCCTTCTTCCCTGTTTAACTTGTTCCAATCTCCTTGAAATTCCTTTCCAAAATAATCACCTATAAGTGAGCTGCTCATTTTAGGAGGACCCAGACAAAGATACCACTCTTATATGAAGCAGAGAACAGCAGGTTATAAGTACCGTGTCTAGTGTAACTTCATATCCTCCCCCCCACCAATGCACAGTGCTTTGCACACAGTAGATGTGCAGTGAATTAATTTTGGATAAATTGATAGAAAGTAAACATTCTATCTCTTCATGTCCACTTTTCTTCGCTTATAATAAGTCACTTACGTTGCTTTTATGAGGTCTGCATTAATTATATTGTTAGTAGGCACATCCTCTTAATAATGTAAAAGGGACCTTAATTAAGTCTGATTATTTTTTCCTCATAGATTTTTATCCCAGGAATATTACCCACTGTTTTATACCATCATCATTTTGGTTTTTGCTACACCAGCAACATTGCCTAATGAAAGTTCTGTCTCCTATTGTATTTCTTAAATATTTAAAAGCACTCATGGCTCTTATATTTGTTATTATGATTTCAACTATAAAATACTCATCTTCCTACAACCTTGAAAAGATCATTTTCAAGGCTTCAGACTCCCTTACACTTTCTGCCCAAGTTGATCCAACTTGTGAAATGGGAAAGTGGAAAGTACAACTTCTATGAAAGGAGCTTGAGGACATGTGCGCAAAAATTAGGTATTTAGGGAACTGTAGTGCACAGATGGTCTATCAGGATGCAATGAAAAAAGGATAAATACATTTTCATAGTGATTCTAGCACTGAGCACATTAACCACTATGGATTAATATTGATTTTTAAGGATATGTCATCGCTTTCTTCCCTCCAACTAGATGCTTATAATTTCTCTGGACACCAGTCAAGCTATTTTTAAAAAAAAGAGGAAGTGGGATAGCTAAGGGGAAAATTGGGGGACATCTGTAATACTGTCAACAATAAAATAAAATACAATTTTAAAAAAAGAAAAAAAGGGTAGGAATTTTCCAAATTATTATATTAGAAAACCTTACCTCTGCTTCATTTTTTTTTTTTTTTGTAGATATGGCAAATTTGATCACATTATTGTTTGAAAGAGTTTTTGATTATAGCTGAAGTAAGACTTCCTGGAACTACATTAATAAGTTTTTCAGTCAATCATCTGATAAAATTATATCCACAGTTCCTTTGATCACAAATCACAAGAAGCCTTGTCATTTCCTAAGACAGGGCTTTTAATATATTAACAGATGCTGCCACTTTAATAATATTTTCCATTATCCTTAATCAAAATACAGCTGACCCTTGAACAATACGAGTTTGAACTGCACAGGTCCAATTGAGGATATGTTCCAAAAAATACTGTAAATGTATTTTCTCTTCCTTATGATTTTCTTAATATGTTATTTTCTCTAGCTTACTTTATTGTAAGAATACTGCATATAATACATAATATATAAAATATGTTTTAATTGACTGTTAATGTTATCAGTAAGGATTCTGGTACAGTAGAATATTAGTAGTTAAGCTTTGGGGGTGTAGGAAATGCTATGTGAATTTTTTACTGCACAGGATGTTAGTGCCCCAAACCCAGTGTTGTTCAAGGGTCAACTGTATATACATTTAAACACCAAACTGGAAAATTAACCTCAGACTCAAATAATTCAGAAAACGAGTAACTTCAGAAGAATAGAGTTTTATAATATTCATCACATTATTCATTCAACATCTGCGTACTGAACATCTACTTTGTGTTAGGTGTTGTGCTCAGTGCTGACTATACAAAGATGAACAAGACTTATTATTCCTTGACTTTAAGGAATTTTTACAGTCAAGTAGAAACAAAATATTCTACTCTGGAAGAAAAGGGATGATTTTTTACCAAATCATGTATTATTAGAATTCCAAATTTAAAAGAAACTTTGAGAGACTCTATTCCCCTTTGTCAAGTATAATCAAATCAGAAATCTAGTTAGAGAAAGGCGATGTAGGGTTACGCCATTTTAAAGCCAGAGGGACTGGAGCCTTGACAGGAGAGAGCTGCACAGAGAATTAATTTAAATCTTCAGACTTTGAATTTTGCATCCTTTCCAGCACATTGCACTGCCCACATTAATTTATTTAGTGTTGTGTTACAGGTTCCTATAACTCTTACTGCTTATTAATATTGAATGAAGCAAATACCATCTAAAACTGTTTCTAAATAAAATATGATAAAAATAATTTCATAATCTACTAAATTATCCAACAGTTACACATCACTTTAGTTAGTCATTTCAAGTAATAAAACACAAATGAGTTTGTTCTATATAATGCTAGAAGTGATAGTTATTTTTCAAAATATCAAATCTTTGAAATAATTTCCAAGATATGTAGTCAATGTATGCTTTATTTATACCTATCACAATATGTTCAACTTGTACTATTTTTAGAAAGTAAGGGCTGGTATAAAAACAATAAATGTGACAATTTGGTTTTGTTGCATTAACAGTTTCTGTACACCAATTTCTAAATCATTGCTAACAAAGTCAGAAAGTCACATGTAAATATATGTATTCTAATATACATCTTCTATTTCACACTAAATTTAAATATAATTGCAATTAATAAATTTAGTTTTGTTCTAATGGTCAAAAAGAGTTTCTAAAATTCCCTGTAAATTCATATGCAAGATTTAAGGAAAGCAACCATAAAGCCATTTCTTTTGTATTTTTAGAGAAATGTCTAAACTAATAAAAGCGGAATAGTAAAATTAACCATTTCTTCGGGACGCCCAACAGCCAATCAGAGCAGCTGTATGCAAATTAACCCAGCCAACATGGCGGCCGCCACTCACGGACCTGAGTAAACGTTTAGGCAGTGTCTGTTGCAGCAGGAGCGAAAGGGAAACTGTTTTCGGCCCTTGGCGGGCAGGCTCTGAAACATGTTTCAATAATGTAACAATCATAGAATCCTTGGGAGCTGAAGGAGACAGCAGACCTAGCCTGAGTCTAAAGTATAACATTGTTGCAGTATAGACTCTGCGAGGTGAGGCAGAGAGGAGGCTTTGTTACATGTCTAGGCCGGCTTAAAGGAACGGCATCAATTATAGGAGATAAACCCCAGAAATCTGCGTCCAGCCAGCCTTGCTGGGACGTTGGGTCAATGGGAGCTGTGGGCAGCCTTAAAGCCCCTCACCCAGGCTGGTCAGGCACACCAGCAGGTGGACATCCCCAGAGGGCTCCCAGACTGAGAGAGGACACAGGCCGGGCTGAGGGACCTCCCGAGTGCACAGAGCGGCTGCAGGGCGGGACAGCACAGGACCCAGGACCCGTGAGTGGGAAAGATGCGGCAGGGTCGGAGGGCACCGGGAAGCAGGTAAGAGGCGGCAGGGGGTCGGCGGCCTGCTTGGCAGCTGTCCAAGCCCTTGGAGGGGCATTGGGGAGTGGGAAAGAGGCAGCAGGGGGTCAGTGGCCTGCTTGGTGGGCTTCCCAGGCCCCTTGCAGGGCACCAGGAAGTGGGAAAGCAAGGTGGCGGGCCAGGGAGTGGGAAAGAGG
>PVJC01003093.1:0-61837 GCA_004026665.1 Murina feae
CTAGAAATTGTAATTTAAAAAGTTATCCATGTGACCTGGTCCTCAGCACAGGTTTGGGGAATTATTGACATTGTGCTGAAGTGGCTATAAATTAGACTTGTTAACACAGTAGCAAAGGTCCAAGAGTCATAGCTGTCAGGTTATACACTCATAGAAACCTTGTTTGAAAGCACGCTCTTTGATTATTGCCAGAAAACATGATCAAGTTGTTTTACCTTTCTTCCTGAGCCTTGTTCTTTGATGAGGTTAAGAATAGATACCTCATAAAATAATTAATGGGACCAAGTACGACAATGTATTTGCATAAAGAGTCTTGAAAGTTGTGGTTTATGTTTCCTTGAAAATTCTCTCTAGTCTTTCTTTGGAGTATGAAAGAAATCAACCCTGGGCATTTTATAGTTCCATTGTGGTTATTTGTTTTTCCCATACATATCACATGGATTTTATAAATTTAACTAGTAAATGCCACTTAATTTAAAAATGTTTATGAGAATATAAATCAGATTGATCCTTTCTTCTTTAATATTTGTTCAACATTCAATAAATATTTATTGATCCTTTGTGGTAGACATTTTTTGGAAAATATCTGTTTAAAGGAGAATAATTATTGAATTGCTTGAATTTTAATTTTTCTTTTCTCCTCTTTGTTATCTCAGTCTCTAGGTTATGGTTCAAAAAAAGTAAGTCAATTTGTAATCCCCATGGTCCTGATATGATAATGGTAGCCACCTAAATCTAAATTTATCTACATATTCTCCAAAGGAATATGTGTCACATGGGTAAATACCTTTCCAACCAACACCTATGGAGTAACTAAAAGTCAGAGAATTCTTTCTACTTAACTTTAAAAAGGGTACTTAAAGTAGGATATCAGCTCAAGAGCAGACAGAGACCTTGTGGAAATTATAGAGGCCATAAGGTGCCTAGTGGTTTGATGGAACACAGGGAGGAAAAACAAACACAAATTAGAAAGTCTGACTTTGAATGGAGAAATGCTGATAAGAGGTCTGAGACCCAGTGTGTTCCTGCAATAGGAATCAAGAGAAGGGGTGAAAAGTCCACAGAATTAGGCATGCAAACTTAAAATTCAAATTAAAAGAAAGATTTTTGAACTTCATCAATGTTCAATCACAATCTAATCTAATAAAAGAGCAATATGCAAATTAACCCTCACTCAATTACACATAAGCCACACCCACCACCCACGCCATGCCTACCAGCCAATCAGAGTGACTATATGCAAATTAACCCAGCCAAGATGGTGGCCTGCAAACAGAGCTAGAGCAAATAGGAGGCTTCATTGCACCAGCAATGGAGGAAACTGCCTACCTAGGCTGGCTGTGGCCTCTGTGCAAGGCAACAAAGTTTCAATTACAGAAGATAAATAAATCCCAGAAACCTGATTCCAGCCAGCCTTGCTGGGACGTTGGGTCAATGGGAGTTGTGGCCAGCCTGCAAACAGCCATCAACCCCTCACCAAGGCTGCCCAGGCACCCCAGGAGAGACCCCCACCCTGAAGGGGCTGTGGCAATCCTGCAAATAGTCATCAGCTCTCACCCAGGCTGGCCAGGCACCCCAGCAGGGACCTCCTCCCTGAAGGGACTGTGGCCAGCCTGCAATCAGCCATCAGCCACTCACTCAGGCTGGCCAGGCACCCCAGCAGGACCACACTCCCTGAAGGGGATGTGGCCAGCCTGAAAATGGCCCTCAGCCCCTCACCCAGGCTGGCCAGGCATCCCAGTGGGAATCCCATCCTGATCCGGGATACCCTTCAGGGCAAACCAGCCGGCCCCCACCCATGCACCAGGCCTCTATCCTATATAATCCTATACAATAAAAGGGTAATATGCAAATTGACTCTAATAGCGGAACAACTGGGAATGACTGGTCACTAAGATACACACTGACCACCGGGAGGTAGACGCTCAATGCAGGAGCTGCCCCTGATGGTCAGTGCACTCCTAAAGGAGAAGCTCTGCTCAGCCACAAGACAGGCTGATGGCTGCCAGTACAGTGGTGGTGGTGGGAGCCTCTCCTGCCTCCTCAGCAGCACTAAGGATGTCCAACTACAGCTTAGGCCTACTCCCCGCTGGCAAGTGGACATCCTCTGAGGGCTCCCGGGCTGCCAGAGGGATGTCTGACTGCCATCTTAGGCCTGATTGCCCAGGGAGCGGGCCTAAGCCAGCAGGACATCCCTCGAGGGGTCCCAGATTGCACAGGCTGGGCTGAGGACCCCTCCCCACCCCCACCCCCTAGTACACAAATTTTTGTGCACCGGGCCTCTAGTTTTTCTATATATCTTTATTGAGCAATGTAAGAAAACTCTTTTGTTAGCAGGTCTATTATGAGTTAAATTATTGATATAATATTTATGGAGTAGAAAATATTGATACACACTAAGAATTCTGAATCAGTAACTGAGTTACTTAAAGGAAGTTATTTTGTTTTTTAATTCTTTATTGTTTAAAGTGTTATATAAGTCTCCTTTTTCCTTCATTGACCTCACCCCCGCCGATCCCACCCCCCAGCATATGACCCCACTATTGTCTGTGTTCATTGGTTATGCTCATATGCATGCATACAAGTCCTTTGGTTGCTCTCTTACTGCCCCCATTTTCCATCTTAGGTTGGACAGTCCCTCCCCTTCTCTGTTTTCCGTCTTAGGTTGGACAGTCTGTTTGATGCTTCTGTGACTCTGGCTCTATTTTTTTCATCAGTTTGTGTTGTTCATTATATTCCACAAATGAGTGAGATCATGTGATGTTTATTTTTCTCTTACTGGCTTATTTCATTTAGGATAATGCTCTCCATGTCCATCTATCCTTTGCAAATGGTAAGCGGTCTTTCTTTTTTATAGCAGTGTAGTATTCCATTGTGTAGATGTACCACAGTTTTCTAATCCACTCATTTGCTGATGGGCACATAGGCTGTTTCCAAATCTTAGTTATTATAAATTGTGCTGCTATGAACATAGGGGTGCATATATCCTTTATGATTGGTGTTTCTGGTTTCTTGGGATATATTCCTAGAAGTGGGATCACTGGGTCAAATGGCAGTTCCATTCTTAATTTTTTGAGGGAACTCCATACTGTCCTCCATAGTGGCTGCACCAGCTTGCATTCCCAACAGCAGTGCAGGAGAGTTCCTTTTTCTCTGCATCCTCTCCAGCACTTGTCTTTAGTTGATTTGTTGATGATAGCCATTCTGACAGGGGCGAGATGGTCCCTCATTGTCATTTTAAGTTGCATCTCTCAAATGATTAGTGACTTTGAGCATGTTTTCATATGTCTCTTGGCTTTCTGAATGTCCTCTTTTGAAAAGTGTCTGTTTAGGCCCTTTGCCCATTTTTTATTGGATTGTTTATCTTCCTGTTGTTAAGTTATATGAGTTCCCTGTAAATTTTGGATATTAAACCCTTAGTTTGAATGACCAAACCATTTATACTATATAAGAAATTACCTTTGACCTGTCTGAAAGTCCCTGTGTCTTTCTCTCTGATTAATAACTCAAGGGGGTGGAGAAGGTATTTGTTAAGAATCAAACCACTTTACAATATCTGGATATTTAAATTGTATTCTCTCTGAATGTAAGCTAATATGCTAATTTTTCTTTTATAAAGCTCTTTCAACTTTATACGTGGTAACTCATGTCATGCACATATTTAGAAAATAATTTCTTTTAAAAAGCTAATGAATTCACAATTTTCTGCCTGAACTCACTGGCAAATATTTGGTGTATTTTAAAGATCTCCTACTACAAGGTCCCAGCTTTGACTCTAACAAAATTAAATAAAAATGTTTGCCCTTTTTTTAAGTCACTCTGAAGCATGACTAGCAAACACCCCCACATTCTTGCTTGCAGCGGGAGGCCTACTTTGTGGTTCTATAAAATTCATTTGGATTAGTGCAACACTAATAGATGCTAACAAGATGTTTGGTGAGAGACTAAAATATATTTCTTCAGCTTAAAATTTACCTTCAAAGAGAAATCTATACCCATTCTCACCAGGATGTTTATTTTTCAACTTTTAAAAGAAAATATTGCCATATGTTTACATTTCTGGTCAGAAATATCTAAAATGTATAGTAATGTCAATGTGATTTTTTTTTAAATTCAGGTTTGTTAAGTTAGCTGAATTCTGTTCTTTAGATTCCTTATGGTGGAAATATGAGTTTATCTCTTATATAAATAAGATTCTCTTTAGACCAAAAGATTCAGTTGAGATGTTTTGGGGTGTAAAAGAAAAATGGTCTGGGTTTCTGTTGCACCTTGAAAATTACACTTACAACTAAATCTGAATAGCAACCTGATATTCGGGCAGCAGAAAAGCAGCTGCCTTTGATAAGTGTAATTTGCTTTATGGTTCGGAAATTAACACTGAAACAATAAGGCAGCAGGAAAAATGTATCTGTTACAAAAAGCTCTTTGCAAAACTGTGTTTTTTAATCCTGATTTATGATGAACCAACAACAAAAACACTTGCCCATTTGTGTAATGGTAAGTTTTTTAATTTTGAGGAAATTTTATGGAACATATTACTCATTATGTGTAATTTTATGGTAGAAAAAAATATCACTGAAAACCAAGCATTAATGATAAATGCAGATTGCTTTTTTGTTCAATGCGTCTTTTCAAACTGAGTGATATTTACATTTGAACTTCTAATGCCCTTTAACCAAAGACTGCCAGAAACACATCAATAATTAAACATATTTGCATTGATTGGCTCATTGCAA
Organism: Murina feae; assembly: GCA_004026665.1. NCBI lineage: Eukaryota > Metazoa > Chordata > Mammalia > Chiroptera > Vespertilionidae > Murina > Murina feae. The sequence continues at coordinate 4,737 of PVJC01003093.1, forward strand.
TGTCAGAGAAAGCACACTATAGGAAACTGTTGATGCTAAACAAGTAAACAGCACAGCTCTGCTGTGAGTGTGGAGCAGAATCTTCCTGGCAGGGTCTGCTTTTTTCTTTGTTATTAAAAAAATTGCTTCATTAAGAAGACTCATGAATTTTCCAAGTGATGTGTTTGGCAATTAAAGATGTGGTCAGAATCATCATTTAACATCTTTCTATTATCAAACTCATTTGTAATTTCTTTTGCATGATTTATATAATATAAAGATTTATAAATATTAATTACAAAATTTACTAATAAAGAAGCATGTATCCCGGCCAGTGTGGTTCAGTGGTTGAGCATGGTCCCATGCACCAAAAGGTCACTGGTTCAATTCTCGGTCAGGGCACATGCCTGGGTGGTGGGCTCGACCCCCCGATTCGGGGCATGCAGGAGACAGCCAATTAATCATTCTGTCTCATCAATGTTTCTATCTCTCCCTCTCCCTTCTTCTCTAAAAAGCAATAAAAACATGCGTTTAAAAAGCATGTGCATGCTATAAAATATTAACAGCTTTATTGAGGAATAATTGGCATACAATAAACTTCACATATTTAATATATTATTGTATAAATTTTGACACATATACATAATACATCTGTAAAATTATCTTCACATATACCCATCAGCCCCATAAGTACAACATAATGTTTAAAATATTTTCTTAACAAATGTTAATTTTACTTCTTCTATCTTCTGTTTATGTCATTTCTTAAGTTTAATTTTTCTTCAACAGATGCACTAGCAGGAATATAGCCCTGGATATGAAAATCACTGAGAGAGAAGTCAGCTGTATGAGCTAATAGTAGAAATTCACTCAGCCAGCCAGAATACGGTGTACTTCTTAAGCCAAATAGAGAAAAAAAATCAGTTTATCTGCCTTTGACTGATTGAAGCACAATAGGGTTTTGGATAGTTCACAGAATCACCTGGAGGGCTGGAAAACCAGGATCAGAAACTGATTGGAAGGGACCAGGGAGACTAAACAGTGGTCAAGTGCATTGAAACATATTGTAGAAAAAAACGGGAGCCTGATGAAACATGATGACCTGCTGCTGAGGCCTGAGTGATGCTGAGCACACAAGGACCCCCTATCATTGCTTCTGGATGATTCGAGGCCAGCTGAAAAATTTAAATGCTGGGCCTGGATGGTCAGTGTTGCTAACAACTTAGTCATCACCCATCACCACCTTGCTTCTTTTCACCAAGGGCTGGTGCGCCTGAGTCGACAAACCTAGGTTGGGAGGTAGTGATTTGGAGTCAAAGGAGCAGTAGGAAAAGTAAGCAGTCAACACTTCCAGTTTTCAGAGTAGCTAGTACATTCTGCTTTCCACCAAAACATAAGGTGATTTCTCCCCCAAGAAATAGGGAATGGGGAGCAGGTTATGGATTGCAAATAATAAATGGTAATTTTCCACCAGAGTTTAAGATGAAGCAATTTATAGAGTAAGTGGAAGTAGCCATTTTAGAAGGGAAATCCTCACAACTCAGGGATGGACTAACAAGAGTAATCCATGATTTTAGTCTCTGTAGGACAAAACAAAAACCCAGTAATGCATATCTACAAATCTGATGGTAGCACTCAAAGTAATTGCTAGATGGAATGTTGGCAGCTGATAGTTAGCAATCTAGTAGGGAAATAGAAAAATGGACCAGGGTCTCAACAGGGCCTGTGGCTCATTCTATTCCCTGTGCCAGCTCAACAGGGACTCAATATTTTCCACTTTGTTTGCCATCTCTTCAGCACAGAAATGTGTTCCCTATCTACCTTCCCCTCATTCCGAGCTCACAAGAATCCTTTGTAGCCCATGTGTCCCAAACAATTAATCTGTAACATCAACTTCATTTCTCTCATTACTCTGTTGCTTCAAAGTGCTATTACCACAAGGAAAACTCAGCAATTCAGAAATAATGGCACTATACTGAGACTTTATATCTACCTTCAAGAAGAAAGAGATTTGCCTGGCCTGTGTGCCTCAGTAGTTGAGCATCAACCTATGAACCAAGAGGTCATGGTTTGATTCCATGTCAGAGCACAGGGCCCAGTTGTGGACTTGATCTCCAGTAGGAGTCATGCAGGAGGCAACCTATCAGTGACTCTTTCTCATCACTGATGTTTCTATCTCTCTCTCTCCCTCTCCCTTCCTCTCTGAAATAAATTTTAAAAAGATATTTTTAAAGTTTAACAAAAAGGAAGAGAGGGGCTTAATTATTAAATGTCCACTCCATCATACCTAAATATACTATTGGATTTCTTCTGAATTGCCCAGTGAATTTGAGCAAGGCTAACTCTGAAGATAAGATAAAGAGAGGGCCCAGCTTTGAGCACTGGAGAGGATAAGAGTATGTTGAAAGGAGCAAAGCATGCCATGTTCTAAAGGAGGCACCAGCAACTGAAATAAGCAACCTCTACTAGGTCTAATTAAAGATGCCAGAATTGACATCCACCAGATCACCACCCTAACCTTGTGAGAAGCGCAATGTTTGTGGACAAAAGATGTTTTCTTCTTTTTACAAGGAGCAGGAGAGGGAATATCCCCCTTCTCCTATTTAAAGAGAAGTTGGAAAGAGACTTGAAGAAAAACTCTCATTGGTATTGGGACTTTCTTCAAAAGAGAAGGAAAAAATTATACTCTCTATTAGGTTGCCTGCTTGGACAACAGAATTTTTAAATTATCTGTGCCACATTTAGCTCAGAAGAAAAGAGAACTGGAATCAGTTGGTTCTGTGGGGAACTGCCAAATAGAAAGAGAGGACCACACTCTTCAATTCTTGTCTTCCAGCTCCCAGGGAGTATGGAATGTGGGACATTCTCCATCAGGTATAGAAGAATCAAGACTATACTGCATGGCAAACAAGGATACATATATTTTAGGGGGTGTCGTGATGTCACTATTTGGAGTAGGGAGAGGCAGCCAGTTTTCTCAGGGAGGGGGGTTGCATAGAAACAAACTATTCATCAGTGGAGCAGATGGGATCCATCTACATTTCATGGCCAAACAAAATGAACTACAACAGCTGTTAAAGTCAACCAACAAAAGATGTTGCTAATTTTTTCTATCTCCTGAAACAAAACACAAGAGAAGCTACTCTCCAAAAGACAGCACAATCTTGGACAATGAGTAAAGAGCACCAAGATAGCTTACAGAATTGAAGTTTTTAAAGGATATATAGAATGAGGTAACAGGTTGCAGATGCCCAGCCTTGGAGCTATCTGTACCCAACCATTGTCAACTCCATCATGTTCTTCTGAGCCCTTGGGGCAGCCAAATCTCCTTTGAGCTGTTTGCAGACAAAGTTCCAAAGATAACGAAAAAATGCTTATGCTCTGAGGACTGGGAAGAAAGGATTTGGTTTTAAAAGTTTCTGTGTAGGTCGAGCACAGGAGGTTTTGTCTCGGTGCAGAGGCTGATGCATGCTGTGAGCTTACTCCAGCATTTCAGATCTTTCTGACACACCAGGGAGATGGCAACGCCCACCTGAGCCCCTCCCAGAGCCACCTACACAGTACCCTGACCTTTCATTGGCTCCCCTGAGATGGTGTTCCATGATTGGCCACCTCCACCTATAAATACCTGTATTTCCTCAATAAAGTTAGACCTGCGTCCCAGAACCTGGTCTCTGGAGTCGTGCATGCAAGCGTCCTACGCTAGGGGCTCCGCCGTCCTCACCCCTGGGAAATCCCCTGCTTCATATGGCGCCTGAATGTGGGGCACCCAGCACGTCGGACTGGGTGAGTGACCCTCTGCAATATGGGCAATATTCCCCCCGAGGCACGCGCCCCTCAGGCGCGAGCTCTCCACGCCATTTGCAGAGTAGACTAGTTTAAGATAAAAAAAAAAAAAAGAAAGAAAAGAAAAGAAAGAAAGAAAGAAGAAAGAAAAACTTCAGATGCTGTGGGAGTGCTTCTTACACTTTAATCCCTGGTTTTCAGAAGCCCCCATATCGGACCCAGACACTTGGGAGAAAGTACTCAAGCCTATAAGGAAAAACATTTCCACTTTCTCTAACCCCTGCCATTTTGGCCCTCCTCTCATGCCTCTCTGGCGTCCCCCCTGAACCATCTCTGCCGGTACCTGCGGCCCTTGCGGCCTCAGTGGAGGCAGGTCCCCTCCCCCAGTACTCCTCACCAGAGCCCTCTGCCCCCCCTGATGCGTGGGAGTTGTTTGTTAAAGAGCCTCCCAACAAGAGTGAAACTAACTAGTCTCCTGTGGAGTCTGAGCCTTTGGGGGAGGGAGAGAAGGCACACCCTCAAACCTTCCCAGTAAACAACAATCCCACAGCTGCTCAACCACAAGCCTGGCTTCCACCTAACCAAAAGGAGTTATTAGCCATTAGGAAAGCAGTACAGGAAGATGGTCTCTCAGCCCCATATACTCAACAACTATTAGACAATTCTAGCATTAATCTCAATTGTCCCTATGATTGGAAATGTTTGGCCAGAACTATCCTACCTCCTGGAGACTTGATCCAGTGGAAAGCACTGTTTTACGAGCAGGCTAAGCTTCTTGCAGACCGAAACCGTGCTTCCGGAAGTGGTAATATACCTAACTTAAAGGTGGAGGTGGAGGCACCTCAAGGGGAAGGTCAATAGGCCTCTCCAGCTGCTCAAGCCCAGGGCCGGCCTAGGTATTTTGACCAGGTCCGCCTCTGTGCTATGCATACGTTCGCCCAAATTAATCCCAAAGGGAAGCCGGCCCAATTGTCCAAATTAGTCCAAGAATTGAATGAAGGCTTCTCGGAGTTCTTACACAGAGTCCGGGAGGCTGTTGACCAAAAAGTTACTCATTCTCAGGCAGCTGATGCCCTCACTCGAGAATTAGCATGGGAAGGAGCTAATGCGCAGTGTAGACAGGCCATAGCACCAGTAAAGTCCAGAAATATTGATGATTGGGTCCTTGCATGTGCGATGTCAGCAGTAGACCTGCAGCAGCTCTAGCTGCTGCGCTCCCAGAACATGTGAATCTGGGAGTAAGAGCTGACGCCCAAAAAGGGGGCGTGTTTTGAGTGAAGGGGGCGTGGCCATGTTGCCAAGGAGTACGACCAAAAAAAAAAAGTAGAAGGGAAAAAACAACCTGCCTCTGAGAAAAAAAAAACAACAAACCTCCCTCCGAGAAAGAAAAAACCCAACCTCCCCTCAGTGTAGAAAGGGCTTTTCGTTTGGCAACGGGACTGCCGCTCCAATAAAGGTAAGGAAGGCAATACTCTACCACCTTTAAACAAGAAGGGGGCGCAGCTCTCAGCCCCGCAAGTAAGAGAGCTTAAAATCCAAATACAAAAAGAGAAAGAGGGGATAATAGGAAGTAACCCACATACTAGACTAACACAGGCTTTAACCACATTAAACTTTTTTCATTTTGATAATCATGGTCTCCCTCCAATATACAAGCACTGGGGAGGTCTTTGGAATCTTCCAACACCCCTTCCCTTGGTTCGATGGTGGGATCCCCTTTCAAGAATATGGAAGGGCCCCAATCCACTATTAACCCAAGGGAGAGGTTTTGCTTGTATCTTCCTAGAAGGCGAGAGACACCCCCTCTGGATTCCAGCGAGAAACATCAACTCACACGCCTTAAGAGATGGGTCGGAGACCAGTCACCCCACCTGTGGCAGATATGGATGACCTCTCACTTGAAGAGGAGACACGCACCGCCAGAGGAGACGTCCCGAGGCAGAAGGGCTCACCCGATAACGTGGGGCGATATCAAGGCGCTACAGGAGCAGACGGCACGAATGGCACCAGAGGAGAATCCTTCAGCAGGGACTCTATTCTTATTAATGTGTGCTATCATCACTGCCAACAGTACAGGAGCACACGGATAGACTCTATGGACCATGATGCAACACCCTGGAGTCTTAATGCCTGTGGGGACTGATAGTCTCCAATTCCCTGTCACCTGAACCTCTAACTGTTCGGTGGGGCTCCCCTGCGATAGGGCCAGACAAAGTGAGGTTTCTTGGAATGGAACCTTATTCTGTGATCCTTTCAACCACCTGGTGTTAAAATGGTCAACTACTCTTAACACCTCAAAGGGCAGCTGGGAGGGCAATGTTACTAGACAGACCAGTAAGTCCACCCAGCATTTCTTTCATCCCTGCTTTAGGCTCCCTTTCCTTTTCCTCATAAGCAATGAGAGCTCTTTTGATTGCACCATCACAAAAATGTATCTTACTTTGGGTTTCAGCCACCTCACTTGGCTAAACCCCGCTAACCTATTCATTTGGGCTACCCTAGGTGGTATAGCATTTTCCCCCTTCTGTATGTTCACCATGATAGCCCGCATAACTGCATAATAGGCCATGACTATACACATCCAACGGGCACTAATAAAAGGAAGGGGGAGATGTAGGTAGAGCACAGGAGGTTTTGTCTCGGTGCAGAGGCTGATACATGCTGTGAGCTTACTCCAGCATTTCAGATCTTTCTGGCACACCAGGGAGATGGCAACGCCCACCTGAGCCCCTCCCACAGCCGCCTACACAGTACCCTGACCTTTCATTGGCTCCCCTGAGATGGTGTTCCATGATTGGCCACCTCCACCTATAAATACCTGTATTTCCTCAATAAAGTTAGACCTGCGTCCCAGAACCTGGTCTCTGGAGTCGTGCATGCAAGCATCCTACGCTAGGGGCTCCGCCGTCCTCACCCCTGGGAAATCCCCTGCTTCATTTCTGCTTTTGCATAATTGTTGTGGAACTTATGTATCAGGGTGGTGATTTTGTATGTCATAATGTCATGGGAAGCAAGTCCATCTATGGGGAGAGATTTGATTATGAGAGTTTCATCCTTAAATGTACAGGTCCTGGAATCTTGTCCAGGGCAAATCTGGACTCAGCACAAATGGTTCCCAGTTTTTCATCTGCACTGCTAAAAGTGAGGGTTGGATGGCAAGCATGTGGTCTTTGGCCACAGGAAAGAGGGCATGATATTGTACACACCATGGAGTTTTGGTCCAGGAATTGCAAGGACAGCAGGAAGATAATCGTGGCTGACCGTGAACAACTTTAATAAATTTGACCTATGTTTTATCTTAACTACCAGATCATTCCTTCTGTAGTCCAGGAGAGCACTCCCTCACTCCCACCTGCTCAGAATACCCTATCATCCTTGTGTTCTCGCAGCAGTTCTTGGGTTCCATAATTTTTTATCCCCCTCCTAGTCTAGCTGGATTGCTGAGTTAAGTTTATGATTATGAAACAAACTAAACAACAACAAAATGAGGTAACATTTAAAGAGCTACCGTTGAGACCACTCGGGCAGGACATACTAGTTACTGAGAGAGAGCTGTAATGAGCACAAAGCCTGAATGCATAGTCTTTGCCACTAGTGCAGCATAAGTGTGCCCTGGCCCTTGGCGTTTTTACAAACTCTAGTCACCCTCTCTTGTTTTCCTCTAGAATACCTGTCAGTTAGAGAGTCTCTATTATTTTTAGCAGTTTTCTTTCTATCCTTTTCTACAGTTTTGTGTGTCATAAACCCCTTTGCAGATATAATTATTCTGTTAAAACTTATGTTCAGATAAAGACTCCTGCACACAAACACTTAGGATACAATGTAGGAAAGTCTACAGACCCATTGAGGACCGTGTAGGGTATTTATGAACTCTCAAACCCCAGGTCATGAAGATCAGGTCTATTTCTTTTCTTGGTGCTGTGAATACATGCTGTTATTCAGCATGAAAGGAAAAATAGAACAATTATTGACCTGTGCTTTTTTATTATTAATATATTTTTATTGACTTCAGAGAGGAAGAGACAGGGAGAGAGAGAGAGATAGAAACAACAATGATGAGAATCATTGATGGGCTGCCTCCTGCACTCCCTAGGCATGTGTCCTTGATCAGAATTAAACCCAGAACCCTTCAGTCTGCAGGCCAACACTCTTTCCACTGAGCCAGACTGCTTAGGGCTGACCTATGTTTTTATATCAGGATCTGTACAAAGCTTTGTCTTTATCCAGAATACTTTGCCTAACTCTCCATACCTAAGAACCTCCTACTAATAATCACTCAGGATTCTGCTCAGCATCCTTACTACCAAAAGCCTTATAAGGCCTTCATCTCTGGGATGAATTAGCTCAGAGATTACTGTCAGAAATTCTCTATTTCCCTTCGGATGATGTGATGTGTTATAGAAAAGTTGAAATACCTGCAGTTGTTTTGCTTACCTCATTTGAAGAAATTAGAGCGTTTGGGGGGTGACCAAAGAGAGAGCCTAAACAAAAATAAATGCAGAGACAGAAGCATCGAACAGACTGTCAAACTTCAGCGGGAAGGTAGGGGAGGGCTGGGGGGAGGAGGGGAGAGGTCAACCAAAGGACTTGTTTGCATGCATATAAGCCTAACGAATGGACACAGACACTGGGGGGGGTGAGGGCATGAGCAGGGGGGTGGGGGAAGCCAGGGAGAGGTCAATAAGGGGAAAAGGAGACATATGTACTACTGTTTGTAATACTTTAAACAATAATAAAAAATGTAACTAGATATGGTTTCTATTTTCACTCAGGTTTGAAAAATATCCTTTATTATATCCTTTATTATTTAATCCCATTTGAGGCCTTTATTATTTCTGTAGTACTTTTGTCCTTTATTATCAAAGGAATCCAAACCCAAAGACTAGTATCAAACTAAAGATTTTATATATCAGGTAAATAATACGTCTAGAGTTCAGCTCTCAGAGGAAAAGACACTAAAGGGGAAAAGAAATGACAATTAGAGGAAGAGGATAAGATAAATAATGATAAAAATATAGGCTTTACTAAATCTCGATTGTATTTGAATGAAACCTCAAGTTCAATAGCAGTTCATCAATGTGATGCCCAGTGAAGAAAGCTTAGTATATGAGAAATCAGAGAAGTGAATCAAGTCTTAAAGTTTATGAAATGAAATAATTGCCCCTGTGTTGGTATTGCCACATTAACCAGGGCATTCATCAGGATCCCAGCTTAGGTCATGGGCACTAATGAGCTTTAACAAACAGAGAGGATTTTGCCCAACCAGAGTGGCTCAGGTGGTGGAGAGTCAGCCTGTGAACTGAAAGGTTGCCGGTTTGATTCCCCAACAGGGCATATGCCTGGGTTGTGACAGGTTCAGTCCCAGTTGGTTGTGTATAGAAAGCAAGCGATTGTGTTTCTCTCTGACACCAATGTTTCCCTCTCCCTCGCCCTTTAAGCATGTCTGCTGGTGAGGATTTTTTTTTTTTTTAAAGGAAGGATTTATTTAACAGAGCCTAAAGTATCAAGAGATTCCAAATTAATATATGCAGCTGAGCGGAACTTATTAGAATTCTGCTCTATTATCTTTACATTTCTCTGTATGTCTGCTCTCTTCCTATTCTTCACTCTGCAGGATAGTATACTTTGCCTCTCTCTCTCCTTTGTTCCTAATGCCAAATCCTTGCCAATAGGATTGTGGTTGACCCAGCTAAGGCCTGAAGCTCAAACTGAACCAATTAACTGATGCCGTGGCATGGAATCACAATTTATGAATGTACACTGGAGAGTTAAGATGTTGGTGTCTTGGCACTTTCATGAAAAGGGGGGGAGTGAATTCAGCACAACTTGTGTCCACTAGGATTAGATAGGTATAGTCTAGTATGGGCATCATGGACTATAGGACTACATTGTGAGGGGTTTTTCTGTTTTTTCTAAACCCCGATATCTAACCATTGGTTTCACTTCTGCTCCCACCATGCAGCTTTCCTCTCTTGTCACTCTAGTCAGAGATATAAGGATTCACAAAGTTATTTTTTATCTTATTTTATTTTTTTATTTTATTTATTTTATCTATGTGCTATATTCCAGCATTAAACTAGAAAATTATCTATGTGTTTTTTCTAGTTTAATGCTGGAATATAAGCTAAGAGTCAACACTTTAAGATGGCATGCAAACCTCTGTGGTAGTATATTGACAACTATCACAATACAAAGCTATTTATTCCTACACTAGAGACCCAGTGCACAAAAATTTGTGCATTCGGCTGGGGGGGAGAGGGGGGAATCCCTTAACCTGGCCTGTGCCCTCTTGCAATCTGGGACCCCTCAGGGGATGTCCACCTTCTGGCATGCCTGACCAGCCTGGGTGAGGGGCTGAGGGCCGTTTCAGGCTGCCCAAAGCCTCTTTAGGGTTTGGGTCCCTACTGGGGTGCCTGACTGGAAGCAGGTATCTGGGATTTATTTAACTTCTATAATTGAAAATTTGGTGCCTTGGTCCCTGCTTGAAGTCTGGGTTGCCTCTGGCAACCCAAGGTCTCTGCCCCACAGGTATCTGGGGTTTGTTTATCTTCTATAATTGAAACTTTGTAGCCTTGAGTAGAGCTCAGGGCCCGCAGGACCCTGGCTTCCTCCATTGCCCAGGGCAACTCCAGCTCTGTGGCTGCTGCCATTTTAGTTGAGTTAATTTGCATACTTGCTCCTGATTGGTTGGTGGGCATGGCTTGTGGGTGTAATGGAGTGAGGGTTAATTTGCATATCATTCTTTTATTAGATTAGATTTTGGCAGATACATTTATTTTATATAATCTACTTCCCCAAAGCTTAACATTGTATTTCACACTATATCAACTTCCTATTAAACAAGAAATAACTTATTAAATGCATCATGTATAACAACAAGGCTTTTAAAAAAGGATGATTTTCTTCATTTTCAATTGACTATTCCTATTAACCTCAAACTGAAATCCTGGTTATGTTTTCCCTTTTATGACCATGTATTTGGAACATCTAGTGCATAATCCAGGTAAGACCTTAACCTGGAGACTTCTCTCTCCCCTCCTTTTACAAGGTAAGGCCTAACTTAGTTAACCTCCTTTCACTCTTTCACACAACTTTGCTGTTCATGCTGCTGCTCAGAAATAAAAATGGTACAATCTGTTGCTGAGCTCAATCTTGACAAACTGTTTTTTTCAAGCCCCAGCAATTCTTAATGGTCAAATCATAAACACCAGAAAAGAGGTGTTTAAAATAGAAATGCTGACAAGCCCTTAACTACAGCACAATGAATGATGCAGTCATAATGCACTATATTAGATGTACTCCTTAGAGCTTATTGCCAGAGGTGGGTCTATAAATTCCTGAATTAAACTGCAACTGCACACAGCTTACACCTTTAAATTAAATTTCATACTTAATGCTCTCCTTAGAGAATCTGAGCTACAGCAGCTGGTATACACAGGCAAATAAAAGTAGGATAAACTGAAATACTTACATCAGGTCTGAAATATATTTTCTATCATGCTGCTGCTACATAAAATGGTGTCTTCAGCTTACCAAATATCATCTTTGGGTGCTTCATATTAAGTAACTGTGGAAATTCCTAATAAGTAAAAGAACAGTAGGAAGACTGCTGAACAATGTCCTGCAAAACTAAAACTAGATGATACATAAATTTTGAAAGCATCTGTTTATTTTTAAATGTTAAAACTGTTTTAATATATTCTGATTTCCCCCACTGTTTCACATGTGAAATTATGAGTACAGTTTCTCCATTTTTGTATTCAAATTAGTACCAGTTTGCTCCTATAAATGTATCAGATTCAATTCGGGTTTAGAATACACACACCTTGTTGCTAAAATAGTCATTTGGAAAGTATGGCTTTCACTTAGTTGGTCTTGACACATTAATTGGTAATCTTTGTTTAATCAGATGAAGATGGTTAATTCACATTATTGCCTAGGGATTCTGAATGTGATGATCTGAGAGTATGAACAGCATCTGGAATGGATTACTTAATTAAGATTTATTAAGTCTTCATTTTCTTAGTTTTATAACTTCAACCAGAATTTAATTTTGAAGCACATCTCTAGACTTCAGAAATTTCAGGATTGAATTGCATGAAAATAACTTTCATTAACTTATTTCTATAAGTCTCCTAGAGTCATACTTTTTTTTTCATTTATCTATTGTCTTATGCAAATAGTAAAAAAAATTATGTTGAACATATCAAAATGCATAGATAAAAGCAAATTGCTTGACTATTTAAAGAAAAGAATTTAAATATTTTATGATCAAAAGATCTGAATAAAATAAAAACTAAAATCACTTACTTGAATCATGCCAGCTTTTCCCATATTAATAAAATGGATAAGGTATTTCTTACTGTCCCATTCACTTTTAAGTATAAAATATTCAAATGACTCATTCAAATAAAAACACTTTCAAATAAAAACTAAACATGAAATGACAATGAAACTAATTAATAAATTACCAAATCAGATAATTTTGTTTCTTTAAATTGACTTACTTTATTTTTCAATTACAGTTTCCATTTAGTATTATTTTGTATTTGTTTCAGGTGTACAGAGTAGTGGTTAAGCAATCATACCCCCAATATTTTAAGTACCCACCTGGCACCGTACGTAGGTATTATAATGTTATTGACTATATTCTTTATAATGTACTTTACATTCTCATGTAAGTTTTGTAGCCAACAATTTATAGTTCTTAATCCATTCACCTTTTTTTATTTGGAATTTAGGCTAGAAGATAATTTTTATTTGTTTTAAATTATTAAATTAATGGGGTTATATTGCTTTAAAAGCTTATATACACGTCAAGTACATTTCTATGATGCATGATCTGTACATTGCATCATGTGCCCAATACCCAGAGTCAAATCATCCTCAGTCAGCATATATTTGATTCCATATACTTTGGTAATTTTTTAAAAATCAGAATAATACTTATGTTGGAGCAGATATCCAAATGAATATGAATTCTTTAAAGGCAACATTCTCAGCTAAAGTTTGTACACAAACATTAAATCAATGGGGCCTTGAAGCCAGAATGCCATCACCAAGAGTGTTTTCTGGAGAACACATCATGGTATTAAGCAAGATGCCTCTCGTGAGCAGCTTATTCCTTGAATTTAATGAGAAAGTAGTAGAGACAGTATCAGATATAAAGTCTTGGAGGGATTATCCATGGAGGGATTATTAATTCAGTGGTGTGAAATTATGAAAATTTTATTTTACAATTAAGCTTCTGTCTTCCAAGTTGGAGATAATATGATTAAATCAAATATTAAATAAAAAGGTATTTTGAGAGTATGATCACCCAAACTGATCTGTTCATCATTTCACTTTTTCAATGAAGCCTTAAGTTGCATAGCATCATATTAAACTATATCCCAATCTATCTTTTAATGTATTTTTATTAGGCCAATAAATGCATTGTAATAATTTGAGCATCTATGCCCATAAATTTTTGACTAACACAGCCTTACCAATTTCAGTTTCAGGAAATCTCTGGAATTTTACATTTGTGAATTTCCTTCTGTGGCTAGAAAATGTTCAGCATCTTTAAACAGACTAAATACTGAAAATAGTTGGGCATCTTTTATTTCTTGGATGCAGAGGGAGCAGGAATTGGTAAAAGGATACACTTTGATCTATATTATCTTTTCAGTAGACTGCTTTGATGAACCTCATGTCCCTTCTCTATAAATGTGGAAGTACTGATATCCCCAAAATGGGAAAAAACACCTTTATATGTAGATATTTCTTATATAGGCTCAGGCCTCTTAAGTTTTCTTTTCATATTATCTTCCTAATCCAATACATTTATTCCTCTAGTCCAGAGATCAGAAAACTTTTTCTGTAAAAAGCCGAAAACAAATATTACAGATTTCCTGAGCCATATGTTTCCATCACAACTCCTCAACTCTGCCACTATAACATGACAATACCCATCTCTAATATAAAACCCGAATATGCAAATAGACTGAATGGCAGAGCAACCGAACAAGCGGTTGCTATGATGTGTGCTGACCACCACGGGGCGCATGTGGAACATGGCAGGAGTTGAGAGCAGGCAGTAGAGCATGGAACATGGTGGGTGTCGGCCGAGGTGGGATGGTGGAGCAGGTGAGCAGGGCACTAGACTAAGGTGGGGAGCCAGTCACTGTCATCAGGGCGAGCCTCTGGTGGTTAATGAAAATTATTTGCTCCCATGCACCATGGTCCTGCCCAGCGCTTGCACCCACTGCCAGTGCCAGCCCCGCTCACACCCACAGACCGTGCAGGAGCCACCACTCACACCTGTTGCTGGTGCCCGGCACTGATGCCAATTGCTCAGTGCCATCAGTGGGTGCAAGCAGCGCCAGTGCCTTCAGCACATGGGAGCAGTGATGGCTGGAACAGGGCTGCTGGCAGACAGGGGACCAAGGGCTGCAGCAGAAGGGGCTAGGCGGTGGCATGGAGGATGGGCTGAGACCCATCCCTGTGCCCACCACAGCCTTGCGCCCCACAGTTCCTTTTAAGGTGCACAAATTCGTGCACTGGGCCCCTAGTCTATATATATAAAAGTCTAAGCAACCATTACAACCAAACCACCGGAACAACCAGAATGACCTGGTCAGCCATTTGCTATGATGCGCACTGACCACCAGCAGACAGACACTCAACACAGGAGCTGCACCCTACTGGCCAGTGCACTCCCACAGCCAATCCCCTGTAGCCCCTGCTCCCAGCCAGCCAGCCCCTATCAGCCCCTGGTGCTAAACCATTTGTAGAGATCTGCTTCTGGGTTGGGGTTTCATATGCAGCAGAGCAGCTCCCTTGTTGCAATCTATTGAAAGTCAACCCTCCACACAAGGGTTTGTCTTACTCCCATCCTCTCCCTTCCCTGGGGGCTGCCTGCCCACCATGGTGGCGTCACAGCAGAGAGGGAAGGAGTAGAGAGGGGAGGCGGGGAACCGCACAGTGGTGGGGCACTGATGGCGGCATCTCGTCTCCATTCTTTCTGCGCCTGGCCCAGTGACCATCACCTCCTTTCCCGACCCCACCAGGGCCTTCAGCCCAGACTGAGGCTGGAAACCGGGGATGGGTGGTGGTGGATGCAGCCCCTTTCCCAGGGGGGCTGGAGGCCGGCTCCCTCCTCAGGGCCAGCAGCTAACCTACTGTGGTCCCTCCCCCCTCTCTCTCCCCACCCATGCACGAATTCGTGCACCAGGCCTCTAGTTAATAATCTTATAAGAATAGGTATAGCTGTGTTCCAATAGAATGTTATTTACAAAAACAGGTGACAGAGTGCTTCAGTTTGCTGATCTCCGTTCTAGTTCATAGCTTTAATTGAGACTCTAACCCCAGTTCTAATCTAGTGTGAGCATTAGTGCCACCAGCAGTAACTTCCCAATATTTATTAAGTCTTGTTCTCTTTCTTGTTACCTCGCCTTCTTGAATAAAAAGTATTCTGTCCACTGGATTAATTTCTGTATACCAGATATTTTACTCATGTCTGTGTGAAGCCTTTCTACTAGCCCCTCGAGTCCAAGACCCATTCCCTCTGCCCACACCCCAGTGAGAGGAATACCCTCTTATCTGGGGCCCTCTGCTCTGGTACTTTTATAGTCTGAGTAGTCTCCATCGCACCACTGGGAAAACACTTGGTTTGAGACTCTGCAAGTCATACTTTTCTCCTGTTCATTCTTTTGTTTCTTTATTTCCTATACAGTTAGTTGTCACACACTGTTAACTTTCAGAGGATATTGGCATTTTTATGTCTATGGCTTTGGATCTTCCCCTACTAATGGCTGTGTAGCCTACAAAAAAGATGGGCTTCTATTTCTCCTCAACAGACTTTCTAGACAATATCTTCTTAATTCAGAGACCACCATTTTCTGTACACATTTTATCCAGTTTCCATTTCCTGTTAAAATAATTTTAGTTCACAATTTGGAGGCCAAATAATTAGCATACCTGAGTTCCCTCCCTAGTTCAGTCACTAGCTTGGTCTATACCCCAAGGTTCTTCAAACAGCTTATTCAAATCTCTCATGTACCTAATATAACCTATGCTTTAACTCTGTGGGGTTTTTTTAATTGTTATTTTTAGATAGCCAAACTAAAGTGGCATTAAGATCCATATATGTACTTACATGAACAGGAGAAAAAGGGTAAATTCAGAGACCTTTGTTTCAAATTATACATGTTCAGTAAATATTTAATTTGAATTAAAGCAACACGAGGGGGGTTTCAGGTTATTTATATACCAGACTTAAAACACAGTTTTACCTTTAAATGATTCTTGGCCAATCTTAGGTGCTCCTGCTCTAAAATTATTCAGAGAATAATGACTGACTCTGGTGATTGAGAAAGATTTTGCTACTCCCTAAATATGTTGTAGCATTTACATTTTAATTAGAAGAATGCATATACATGTCCCTTTTCTTTAAATCTAAAATTTAATTATATTAATATTACTCTGTTTATTCAAGAATTGTGTTCTGTTTATACAACTGAATTAATGCTTACAAAAAGAAAGTTTTTCTCAGCATGACACTGCATGATAAGTATGAACATTCCCACCATCCCTCCAAACTCAAATCAACCTCTAAGATAAAATATGGTCACACATTCTTTTCTATTATTATTTCCATGCTGGCAATTATTTGTACATTCCTTTGAAGAAGATACAGAGCCACTTTGACGTTTAAGCAACAAAACAAAGATGCATTTAACTGGAATCAATAAAGAAAAATGTAAAATGAGAAAAATAGGTCACCCATGTTGTTTCATAATTATATTATGGATTTTCTTTCCAATAAATTACTAACACATCTTGCATAAATGTAAATTCTTCACAGAGGACTTTACAGATGATCTGTTGTGACATTATTATATAGCTCAACTGAGACACATTATGCTAAAACAGGAACCCAGTTCTAAAAGGTTAAAAATTGAATCAATAACAGGCTGAAGGAAAATTTATCAGAGAGGATCTGCAGTAATTTTATGCAGAAATAAAGGAGGCCTATATTAAACAAGGCAGCTAAAATTAATATTTGATTTCTGCCTTGGGAAAACATTAAACTGGTATCAGTGAAACTCTATGTCATTGGGTAATACTTGCTTTTGTTTTTCGAGATTAAGTCAACCCAGAACAATATAGTGATTAAGCAATTATCTACAAATAAACTCCATATATAACAATTGGGAAAATTCAAACCCCAAGGTGAGCATTAGACAGACTTGTCGCTTTTCCCTACTCAAAGCATTCCATGGTGACTCCCTCAAGGTGGGCGGGGAATCATGAATAAACAGAACAGAATTTCCAGGTTCAACACTTCTTATTTTCTCAATATTCTGAACACAGTTATCATTCAGTTTCACATATTTAGAATTTCAGGACCTCACCATTTGACAGAGCATAAGTCATAAATCCATGTACATAAACCCAAGCAAATGTCATTATTATCTGTCCATTCTATACTACCAATCAAAGAAAGGGTAAAGAAATGAGGAAATTTTTTATTTTCCCAACAGTTTTCCCAGCCAAAATCATGTTCTTAAAGACTTTAAATAATACCAGTTGCATGGGATATAGTTTTCCCTACCTTAACTTTCAGCCTGTATGTGTCCTTGAATCCAAAGTGAGTTCATTTTGTTTCTCAGAGTACATTTTATTAAAACATAAATAAAATATATCAAACCTTATTTTTATAGCAGAATATTAATTATAGATATTACAATGTGTGTTTATTAACACATCTGTACTTATTTTTGCAATACTTGCAGTTACCAATAACTTTATGACCCAGGGAATTCCATTTATTATTCAAAGAAAAGTCATATTATTGTTGTTATCCATTTAGAGTTGTCTTTTCATCACATTCTAATCCTTTAGAAATTTATAATTTTATCCTGGTGTGATATACTGACTGTCTCTTGACCAGACTATTGGATTTTTATGAAATACATTCCCTTAACATTCCAGAGAGCAATTTGTTGCTTTTACAATATTCTGCCTAAATATAGCTGTAGAAAGTCTCAGTTTTGTGTTGCACAGATTTATGCTACACATACCTCATTGATGAGAGAAATAAAACAAGTGAAATCCAGACTCCAAAGCAGTTGGAACAAAGGTTGCTCATTTTTAGTTGAGAGCTGACAGTTGGGTTGCATTTGTTCAAGCACATAACTAAAGGTAAGATGGTTCTATCACAGACAAACTATTCTGGAGCAATTTCATTTCTAATTATTAGTCCTGATAGAATATGGTTATAAACAATCTATGATAGAATACAATCTCCTCAGAAATAAGGCAAGCAAGATGTTAAAATCACATTTTTAAGTTAGAAGTCAGGAATAATCCCTGTCTGAAACATCTAGAAATATAAAAATGTATTATGCAAAGTGTCCCCTCAGGAGTTCAACCAACCAGGAGTTTGATTGCTTGCTATGATGTACGCTGACCACCAAGGGGCAGCACAGAATGGAGGCCCTGGCCAGCAGCCAGTAGCCACTAGGGACCCTACCCATGCACGAATTTTGTGCACTGGGCCTCTAGTGTTTTCTTATAATTACTAGGGGCCTGGTGCACAAAAATTTGTGCACTAGGGGGATCCCTCAGCCTGGCATGTGCTCGCAGTCTGGGACCCCTCAGGGGATTTCCACCTGCTGGCATGCCTGGCCAGCCTAGGTGAGGGGCTGGTGGCTATTTACAGGCTTTCCAAGCCCCCCAGTGTGGACTCTCACCCCATGGGGGTGTGGCCAGCCTGGGTGAGGGGTTGAGGGCTGTTTTCAGGCTGCCCACAGCTCCCATTGACTCAAGGTCCTAGCGAGGCTGGCTGGAATCAGGTTTCTGGGCTTTATTTATCTTCTATAATTGAAATTTTGTTGCCTTGAGTGGAGGCCTACCCTCCTGTTTGCTTCAGCTATGTGGCTTCTATAATTGAAACACTGTTGCCTTGAGCAGAGACCCAGCTGGCCGAGGCAGGCAGTTTCAATGGAAGCCTCCTGTTTGCTCTAGCTCTGTGGCTGCCAGCCTCCATCTTGGCTAGGTTAATTTGCATACAGCCTCTCTGATTGGCTGGGGACATTACTTGGCTGGTGGGCATGGCTTAGGCATCTTGGAGTGATGGTTAATTTGCATATTACTCTTTTATTAGATTAGATGAATGTGTTATTTGCCAAACAAAAAACAAAAAACAAAAATCCACAACCATCTATAGGAGGAGATTAACTGTATTTTTTAAGATCCTGGCTGGGAGAGAGGAATGAAAATTCTGATATACATGTAGCTGTAGATATGCAAATAGAGGAAGATGTGGTAGAAATAGAGACAGGGACAGAGACACAAATGGAGGCCAAGATGGAGATCGAGTAACTCCTATTCAAAGATTTCTGAATACTTTCATAGACTCTGGCCAAAATGCTCCTAGTTAACTGCAGTTCTCTGAAAAGCATCATTAACTTTATCATGTCACTAAAGTGATGAATTTGGTTGTGATGAATTAAATGATTGTTTCAATAATGATCAAGTTATTCCATGTGGGAAGCTTATACACTTCAGCAAAATTGTCTCAGTGTATTTATCATTGGATCAGCTTACATAAAATTCATTTAGATCTAATTTATATACACTTACTATTATGGATGTTGAATAGATTTAAGTCTAGCATGCTTACATATTTTTTCTAGATTCATAATTTTTTTCTCTTGACCATGTGCAAGAAATATAACCCCAATAATGCCAAATAAGTAGAATTAAAAATGCATAAAATTTACTCTAATCTGACACAGAATGGTTAGCTTTTAAGGCCAATCAGAATTGCAGTGTGGTTGGAATTTGATGGAGTCTCCTGACTACAGGACTCTGCCCAGACATTAAACATGATATTGGCTGCTTCTTAAGAAATGAATTCAGAATTTCACTTGTTAAATTCATTAAAGTCATTCATTCAAAAATATCTCACGAATATTTATTTCAGTTACTTGTGTTCTCTCTTTGTTAAATGTTATTCATTTATCAAAAACTAGGGGCCTGGTGCACGAAATTCATGCACGGGGGAGGGGAGGGGTCCCTCAGCCCAGCCTGTCCACTCTCACAGTCTGGAACCCCTCAGTGGATGTCCTATGATGGCCCCAGTCTGCCAGGCACCTTGTGTGTGTGTGTGTGTGTGTGTGTGTGTGTGTGTGTGTGTGTGTCGCCACTGGGGACTTGCCCCCAGCCGCATCTGAGGCTCTGAGCAGTCCTCCTGTGTGTGTTTACCTGCTGGGGGCCTGCCCCCAGGCACACGATCGAGGCTTGGAGCAGGCACCCGTCTATGTTGATCTCTCAGACTCTTGCCCTCCCTGCATGTTGTTCTCTTTTTTGAGCTGTGGCCAGGGCTAGGTGCTGCCTGCCTCCCAAGCTTGCCTACTGCCCATCTTCCTCCAGCCACCAGAAAGCAGAGAAAACCCCACCTCGTGGTCAGGCCAGCCTTTTCCTGCTCCCTGATCCCCAGAAGGGTCCTGGGGAGCTGCCAAGCAGGTCCCCAGCCCCCAAGAGCTTGCTTTCCCACTCCCCAGTGCCCCCCAAAGGGCCTGGGGAGCCGCCAAGCAGGCCGCCGACTCTTTCCCACTCACCATTCCCCTGCTGCCTTCCTTTCCCACTCCCTGGTGCCGCCAAGGGGTCTGGGGAGCCGCCAAGCAGGACCCCAGCCCCTGCAGCCTTGCTTTTCCACAAAGGGCCTGGGAAGCCCACCAAGCAGGCCGCTGACCCCCTGCTGCCTCTTTCCCACTCCCCGATGCCCCTCAAAGGGCTTGGGCAGCCGGCAAGCAGGCCACCTCCTCTTTCCTGCTCCCCGGTGCCCCACAAAGGGCCTGGGCAGCTGCCAAGCAGGCCGTCGACCCCCCATCACCTCTTACCCACTCCCCAGTGCCCCTCAAAGGGCCTGATGAGCCGCCGAGCAGGCCCCCAGCCCTGCCGCCTCTTTCCCACTCATGGGTCCTGGGTCCTGCGCTGTTCTGCCCTGTAGCCACTCTGTGCACTCAGGGTCCCTCAGCCTGGCCTCTGTCCTCTCACAGTCTGGGACCCCTCTGGGGATGTCCACTGGCTGGCGTGCCTGACCAGCCTGGGTGAGGGGCTGATGGCTGTCTCCAGGCTGGCCAAGCCCCCCAGTAATGTCCCTCACCCCATTGGGTTGTGGCCAGTGTGGGTGATGGGCTGATTGGTGCTTTCAGGCTTTAAGGCTGCCCACAGCTCCCCTTGACCCAATGTCCCAGCAAGGCTGGCTCAACGCAGGTTCCTGGGGTTTGTTTATCTTCTATAATTGATGCACTGTTCCTTTAAGCCAAGGCCTCCTAGTAACAAAGCCTCCTCTCTGCTTCACCTCGCAGCGTCTATAATGAGACAATGTTACTCTTAGTGGTCAGGCCAGGCCTGCTGTTTCCTTCAGCTCCTGAGGATTCTATGAATGATATTTTGTTGCAAACATGTTTTGCTTGATCCAGGATAAGTGGAGCGGGCCGAAGTTTCCCTTTCACTCCTGCTGCAGTGGAAGCTGCCGTTTACTCAGGTCTGTGAGTGGTGGCCTCCATGTTGTCTGGGCTAATTTGCATACAGTCGCTCTGATTGGCTGGTGGGCATCGCTTACCCGTCCCGAAGAAATGGTTAATTTTAATATTACACCTTTATTAGTTTAGATTTTCTTATGTTGACATTATTGCAGGTGTTCCTCTTTCTTCCCCCAACCTTTGCCCATCTATACCCACCCCACCTTCCCTCTTCCTTAGCCTTCACCAAACTGTTGACCCTATCCATGGGGTATGCATATATATTCTTTAGCTAATCCCTTCACCTTCTTTTTCTCTTAAATATGATGCAGTTATAGTTATGAAAGAAGCTTGAGCATTAGTGCCAGTTAAATTTTGAAATATATAACAAACTGATTTGTGAATACTTCAAAATGTACCAATATTCTTGAATCATTGTGATTCAGTTGTGTTCAAACAATTAACAAGTGCTTCCCAAAATAGTTATATCCCTAAAGGAAATCTTTCTTGCCTGACTTGAGAAAGGTCACTGAAGCATTTCCCAAATTTTTGAGATTCAGAGAAGCACAATTCCTGTGAGATGCCCCATGAAAAAAAAAGTTCAACATGCAAATACAGTCTTCAAACTCTCTAGGCTTATTTCCCTTTTTTGGAAAATCAAAACACATATCAGAATATCAAACACTCTGAGAAATCCATGTTCAAGAGAAAGCTGTTTATAATTGACTAGAGGCCCAGTGCATGGAAACTCCTGCACTGGGTGGAAGGAGGGGATCCCTTAGCCCAACCTGCACCCTCTCGCAGTCCAGGAGCCCTCAGGGGATGTCCGACTGATGGCTTAGGCCCACTTGGGGAGTGGGCCAAAGCTGCATTCTGTTCTCCCTCTGCAGGAGGTGACCAGGCAGGCTGATTAGGAGCCAGCGCCAGCTGCTAAGTGGCCAGCCCCGCCCCCCCATTGCCCTGCCACCAGTACTGATTGGCCATTCAACCATTCAGTCAATTTGCATATTACTCTTTTATTATATAGGGTAGATAACTTTTGTTTAATTAAGCATTTCTTAAAAGCTTATTTGACTATGAAGACAAGAAAATACTTTTAGCATAACATATTTTAATACTTAATAAAGCTATTTATTTACAGAACACATTTTGAGAATACAGGCTTATTCAAATATGTTGTTTTTATTATACATAAGATATCATTTAATTGTGACTGTTTAATGCTTAAATCAAAATTCACAACTTTTAATGCCAGTCTGTAACCTAGGGTCCATGAGCTTTATGGACTTAGTAAACTCTTGTAAATTATACATAAAAATGTAGGTATATATTAAAATTTTCTGTGGGCAAGAGAAAATAACCTTCATCAGATTACCAGTGTACTCATTATCTAAACATTAAGTATCCTTAATCAAGTAATGCTAAAATCTATTTTAAAAATGAGAATTTTAAGAATGCATTAATAAATATTTAAATGCTTATGAGAGAAAACAGTGGCATATATATAGTCATGTCTGTGCCTTGAATAGGTGATATTATGAACAGAGAGTAAGTTTCACATCAATCATCTCCAGGTATTGTAGAACACATCCATAATTGCACCTGCTTCCCAGCTTCTGATATCACCTCAGCTCATGCTTCAAAAGAACCCTGGCAACTTCACTGAATCTCTCTTGTTCTCCTGCTGTGACTAATTTTCTTCTACCATGTTACACAGACAGATTCACTTTCTATGTTTGTCAAGGAAGGGCCTCCCTCTGGAATTGAGCTGAGGAGTACACCCTCCCCCCACTTTATAAAATGGATGAGAATTGTCTGTGGAGCAGTCAGTGAGAAAAAGTAGTAAATAACTCCTGGTAGGAAATATAATTATTTCAAATGTTTTAACTATTCTCATGGTAATTAATAAAAAGTGCCTGAAAAAATAATAATCTAAAAATGAAAACTAGAATCTTTATAGAGTTCTCCATCCCACATTCTAGTTTAAAGAAATTCTATTCAAAGGGCAGAGATGAAGATCCATGGCATTTATTTGTTTCTCTTACATCTTGACACAAAGTCAGGAGTTATTATCATGTCTGCATTTGCCTTGGTTAGATTGTGAAAGGGGAAGGGCCAGGCAATGGAATCACCTGTGATTTTATAGCTCTTAACTTATATTTAAGAGGAATATTAGGTTATTTGGTACTTAATTATTTTAAAATGTCTATTGTTCTTTTCTCTTTGGTCAGAAAGCTGTACATGCCTTTTGGTGAGTAAGGGTTAGGTGGTCCTGTTTGTGTTGGAATAGACCTTCTGCTCCTCTAGAAACAGGAGAGGATCCTTTTGAAATTTGATATACATACAAATTGGGTAGGTGATTCAGAATATGAACATGACTACTAAGGAAGTCTTAGGTGCTTACCTTGGTTACAAATAGATAAAAAATAACTATCTTATCTAGGCTTCCCAAAATAGTAAGCCTAGTATTATAATCTATATATATATAAAGAGCCAGTGTCCATGACAACTGTGATGGCCAAATGACCAGTCACCATGAGGTGTATTGAGCACTTCTCAGATATATATATCCACAAACAACAGTTATGGTTTTCCTTTAATCAAATTACAGTATTTTAATCATTACAATCAAGATACAGTGATTTTCTAAAATGTTAACTAATAATTTATAATGTGATTCCAAGTTGGAATCAGTGATTAATATCCTGAGAATTCAATGTTCAGTAAGTGAAATGCTTATGCTTGTCTATTTTAACAATGACTTCTTAGAGGTGCTGAGATATTATTCAACATTGAAAGCATGCCATATATTACACAGCCATTTTTCATTTTCCATGAAATGTCATTTGAAGAGAATCTGTGATTGAAACACGTATTAATAATAATCAAGGTCTAACAGGCTTTAGGAGATAAATATAGATAGTCTCATAATCAAAGAACTTGAATGAGTGTAAAAATTCTGACTTTTAAGGTATAGTAGGTAAACCTAAGACCTTTTATGTGGACTAATTGAGCACCTAGGACCTTCCCTGTGGACTAACAGAATTTGAGAAATTGACAAATAGTTAGAGGAATTATAGATTATTTTATTAATAATTTCTTATAGTTTATCAGATATAAATGTATTTCCCTTTTCACAACATGTAAAGCAATTTCTTACCAAATATTTAAAATCTATTAAGTGTAGCTATTTTAAAACCTTAACTGATTTTTTTTCATTTTAATAGTTTTATTCTCTTTCAGATGTGACATAATCAGGTGGAGTATCAGATATCTATATGGACTATAGGTTTTGAGGAGGCTGGGGAATTCACTCCTTATTCTCTCCTTGATTTGAATGAAATCCAATTGTTAGAGACTTAGTCTTGATGTTTTGATTTAATACCCTTTTGAGTCTCTCACTAACTCATTGTAAAAAAGTTTAGTAATCTACTTCCTCTGGTGATAGTATTTAAAAATGTCTGTCCCAGATATTTTAAAAGGAAGTGTCAAAAAGAAACAAAATACTACCAACCAGGAAAAGGGGATCAAACTGAATACAAACTTTGCACAATTCAGCTGTGTCTAAACCTAAAAGAAATGTTGCCATCAATAGCTTGTTATCTCTGTTCTACAACAAGTTACAAGCAGAAAAAAGCTAACAATGATATAATTATATGGGCAACATGAAATGTATACATATGTGTACATATGTACAAATACATATATCTACATACACATGCATATATAAATTTACATATAATATGCACATTTGTATGTAAAATTTATATATAATATATAACATATATTATCAATTATTAATGCAATATTAGAATAACTATTGAGATGGCATGTATGAGTGTATGTAAAATAAAATGTTTCCTCTGAAAATGTATACATAAACATTGACTGGTCATTAAGCTAGTCTTTAGGTATATGGAATAATGTAATAAGTAAAGTAAATTTTCTGATATTTTTTGCTCTGAATTCATAAAAATATAGGATCACTAATTTTGAGCTCCCACAATAACGTTATTCCAATCTGTATAACAAAGTAAGATGATACATTTCATACGGGGATATCACCTCAGAATCATAAAAAGTTTTGGGTAGGAGGGGCCATAGTGATTCTTTCATTATGCCTATTAATCACTATTAAATAGCAAAGATTGAGGACACAATGGCGAGTCCAAATCATATATACAGTCAGACTAAACTAGGTTTATTTCCGGCCTTCCAAGAATATTCCAGTGGCAGAATTTCAGTGAGGGCAGAAGGCTATTATAAAAAGAGATTCCTGGGGCAAGTATGGGGTTCTGCCAGTGCTCTAGGATTTAACTAGAATTTCTCTTAAGACTCTAATTTATTGGAAAATGAATCAAAATTACTAAGCTTTTTTTCTCTCCATATCCAGAAAGACCATTTTTTTATATCTCTATGATGTCAGAGCCACTTGAGACCCTACTGCAAGCAACCCTTATTTCCCCCAGGTCCTTGGGAAGTGGGAGAACATAACTATTTTTTAAAATATACTTTTATTGATTTCAGAGGGGAATGGAAAGGGAGGGATAGAAACATTAATGATAAGAGAAAATCATTGATTTGCTGTCTCCCACACACTCCTCACAAGGTATCGAGCCCACAACCCAGGGGTGTGTGCCTTGACTGGGAATCTAGTCATGACTTCCAGGTTCATAGGTTCATGCTCAACCACTGAGCAACACCGGCCTAGAGAGAACATAACTATTTTAAACAATCAAATATCTATTAGGTGCACTCTGCATTAGATACTATTCAATTTTAATTTAAAGGCATGAACTACGAACAAAGATAGAATTTTAGGCAATTGAATTTTAGATCAGAATTAAGAACTAAGAGAATTAGGGAACAATTTACATATATTACTTCATTCTGAATATAACCATATGACACAAATATTGTATTTCCAATTTATATGTGTGTAAATTCCTATTAGGTGACTAAAATGGATTTCAAGCTACTTCTAAAATAGTTAAATCCCCATAGTATTTACTCTATCAGTTATGCTCAAGAGTTTTATTACATTTAGATGGAATGGATCAGAAGATCCAAAGCCAATTTTTCTTACCCTACACATGCTTTCTTTCCAAACAAAATAAATATAGATTGAGGATAACAAATACTTGAGGATTAACAAACAAAGTCATTAAAATATATTTATTGCTAGCTATAGATATGAGTTGCTTATTAATGTTTTAAGACATGATATGACCATTTTATATGAATGTTATTATAAAATAATATGCTATGATATAACAATAATTTATTAAATGTGTTACTAGGGGCCCTGTGCACAAAATTTGTGCACTCAGGAGGTCCCTCAGCCCGGCCTGTGCCCTCTTGCAGTCTGGGACCCCTCTGGGGATGTCCACCTGCTGGCGTGCCTGGCCAGCCTGGGTGAGGGGCTGATGGCTGTTTGCAGGCTGGCCAAGTCCCTCAGTGGGGTTCCTCACCCCATTGGGGTGTGGCCAGCTTGGGTGCAGGTCTGAGGGCTGTTTTCAGGCTTTCAGGCTGCCCATAGCTCCCATTGACCCAATGTCCCAGCAAGGCTGGCTGGAAGCAGGTTTCTGGGGTTTATTTATCTTCTATAATTGATACACTGTTCCTTTAAGCTGAGGCCTAGGCAGGTAATGAAGCCTCCTGTTGGCTTCAGCTCCGTGGCTTCTATAATTGAAAGAATGTTGCCTTAGTTAGAGGCCCAGCCCACCTAGGCAGGCAGTTTCCTCCATCGCTGGTGCAACAGAAGCCTGCTGTTTGCTTCAGCTCCAAGGCTTCTATAATTGAAACAAAGTTGCAACTATGTTGTTGCCTTGAGCACAGAGAGGCCCAGCTGGCCAGCAGACAGTTTACTCCTGGTGCAACAGAAGCCTGCTGTTTACTCTAGCTCCGTGGCTGCCAGCCTCCATCTTGGCTGGGTTAATTTGCATACAGCCACTCTGATTGGCTGGTTAGACATCCCAAAGAAATGGTCAATTTCAATATTACTCTTTTATTAGATTAGATTATAATGCAAGATATTTAAATAGCTTAAGTGCATAGGTAGAAGATAGCCAATGAAGCTGTCAATATGTTAGTAAATATCTCTGTATATGATTTGGTAATAGGAGTATGCATATTTCATCTTTGAATTTTAATACTCACATCTTAAAATCCATTAACTTGAAAATTGTAAATCAAAATTCACATATTCATGACAAATTGGAGAGATCAGTAAATAATCCCAAGCTAACTAAACTGATAAAGATGAAGTTAAAATTACAGCATCCCATAATTTAAGAGCAAGGAAATCAGCAGTTGTAAATCATCCTGGTTAAGGTGCACAATTAATGCAATAGTGGCACAACACACTTGCCCTCAGACTCTGGGAGGTGAGATTCTTTTCTGTATATAGAAAGCAATTGGAGTTTTATAATGTTGTCTCCCAGTCAGACTGCATGATTTAAAAGTGATTTATAGTTCTCAGGAGATGCAAGCCCTAATGAGAATAAATGAGCATAAAATTTGTTAACTTGTAATTTGTTTTATACATCACTAGCAAGTTGCTTTTAGATAAAAGAAAGTACATATTCTGCCCTGACTGGTTTGGCTCAGCGGATAGAGCTTCAACCTACGGACTCAAGGGTCCCAGGTTCGATTCCAGTCAGGGGCATGTGCCTTGGTTGCAGGCACATCCCCGGTGGTGGGTGTGCAAGAGGCAGCTGACCGATGTTTCTCTCTCATCGATGCTTCTAACTCTCTATCCCTCTCCCTTCCTCTCTGTAAAAGATCAATAAAATATATTTTTAAAAAAAAGAAAGTACATATTCAATCTAATTACCAAAGAGTTAATAACCAGAGGGAGAATTCCAAGGGGAATTGGAGAATCTATTATATAGGTGAAAGGAAGGGCATCCATTGAGGGGGGAAATGAATAGAGTGAGAAAAATCATGGGGAAGAGACGTTAGGCCTGAGAAATCTTCTGTATTTGTTTGACCACACGACGAGAGAGTTTAATTAAATATTAGTAATTTCTGAGGAAGACCAAAACTGTTCACATGGCTACTCCCAGCTACTTATAGAATGGTTATCCTCCTCATGCTAACAGCACTATATAATAATACCTTAAAGAACAAATATGGAGATGAAGTAAACATTAGTTAGAAGCTGAGCTTTCCTGGTCCACCTATCCCCGGGAGTAATCTACGGAGAAGTTTGGAAGTAGGTTGTGGCTTTCTGAGACTGAGGACAGAAGGCAAGAAATTTTAATGGAGGTTGAAAGAAGTGACGCAAGCCTCACAGTTCAAAGGAACTTTGGGGTATCATAGACCTGCCATTTCTTTTGAATGGCCTCATTGGGTAGGTTTTAAAATATTGATTTCCATATCCAGCTTTTCTTGCTCATTCTCTCCACTTGTCTGTAAAAAAATTTCCAAGACTGAGAAGGGGTGAAACTCATTCTCCTGATTCTTATACAAACTGATTAAGGAACTGTACTAGCTTACTGTTGTACTGCTAACCAGGGAGTTGAGTCCAGCCTTGCACTACAAGGAACGTGCAGATTTCTCTAAGAGAAAGTGTATAAATTGTTATTGAAAGAAGGTGCTGTTCGAGGGGTGTGACAACTAAACAAGAGAGATAATGGGGAAAAAACAGCTTTATAAATTCCCACTAAAAGAACAACAACAAAAAACAGCTGCACATTGCAGTTTGTTTTATACAATGTATGGCAACTTCCCAGAATATCAGACACAACCACAATAAAATGTTCCTGTAGAAACACACTATATGGAAATACACATACACACACAGCAACAAAAAAATATATAATTAGTTCATCATGTCACTATGCCACTGTTTCCTTTCATTAAAATGTGTAATTAGAATTCATTACAAGTTCTAGATATAATAAATCTTAAATCATATTAAAAGTGTAACTTGTTCTGTTAAGACCTGAAACCCCTATGATCTTGATATTTAGAACAATTAAATTAAATTAATGTGGAAAGTAAGCTAGGGCACATGCAACTTTAGATCTCCTATCTCAGATTCACGTTAAATTGCGAGTCTCTCTAATCTGCTAAAAAAGAAAAAAAATCAAAAAAATGTTATTGGTGCCCTAACTGGTTTGGCTCAGTGGATAGAGTGTCTGAACCTGTGGACTGAAGGGTCCCGGGTTCGACTCTGGTCAGTGGCATATACCTTGGTTGCGGGCATATCCCCAGTGGGGGGTGTAAGATTTAATCCGATCCAAAACCAATAAGTTGACCAAGACAAGCAGGAAAAAGCGAAAGATCACGTTTATTGATGGCCCTCGGGTGAAGTCACGCAGTCCGGGGACAAACGCAGGCCCTGTGAGTCACAGACCTACACGCCTGGTAAAGCTTCTTTATGCTGCTGCTGGGCCAATCAGGTTTGTCTGCAGTGGATTGTGAGGGCGGCGGGGGGAGGGTTGATTTAAGTTCAAGCGGGGAGTTTGTACAACTGCACCTTGGCCATCCTGAGAAATTCCAGATGGCCATTAAGGAGGGTGTTTTTACAGCGCCAGTTTTATCAGGGCTGCAGTTTGGCCTTGGGCTGTTTCTTCAGTTCAGCAGCTGGAATCTTGAAGATCCCTTGTCTGCCCAGCGCCCAGATCTTACAGGGGGTGTGTAGGAGGCAGCTGATGGATGTTTCTCTCTCATTAATGTTTCTAACTCTCTATCCCTCTCTCTTCCCCTCTGTAAAAAAATCAATAAAATAAGTAGTTTTAAAAATGTTATTGGCAATACCTCTTATAAATATGTTAATATTCAGCTGCATTAAATTACCAAAAGCATTTTGTATAGATTAGATAACTAAGCATTTATTAGCATTATGGGTCTTGATTATTAGTAATAGCAGAGAACATACTTTTCTTGTGATAATTTGCAATGGACACCAGGTCTCAATGGCATAAAATACTGACAATCATTAAGAGATTTATGTAATGAAATACTTTAAAGAATAATTTTTTTTTTAAATTACTGAGGCTATATAAGAAAAATAAGAATCCAATTTTGTTTTCCCTTAAATATTTGGATAATTATGGATATAGATATTTATTTTTAAGGCTTATTTGTTCTGATTTTTTTAAATTACATACACAAAGAGGATTGGAATGAGCAGCTATGCTAGATATGTTTGAGTCAAAATTGGTTGACTCTTAACATAGTCAATAATATTCAGAAATAACTGTTTCACATCTTTGCTGAAGGTCATCACTATTTCAGTGAGGCAATGGGGTTCACTTTCAACACTGCCAACCATGGCAATATATGCCTACTATGTATGGTTATGCTCACAGAATGTTTAGTATAACTTAATTATGGCCAAGACATTGTATGACACTGGGATTTCAAAGTGAAAAAGTTTCCACTGGGTATTTACTCAAAAATAAAATGTTCTTTATATAGCTATGATTTGTTATGAAGGTGTGTTAATATTATTTTAGTCTTTTTATTTTTTATTTATATATTTTTTAAAATATTTAATGTGGAAAGTACCAGTATTACATATGCCTCCTTTTTTCTCCCATTGACCCTTCACCCCAGGTCTCCATCACCCTATTGTCTGTGTCCATGGGTTATACATATATGCATATAAGTTCTTAGGTTGATCTCTTGCCACTTACCCACCCACCCCCACCTTTCATCTGAGATTTGACAGTCTGTTTCATTGTTGTATGTTTGAAATTAATGTACTGAGGTGACATTGGTTAATAAAATTATACATTTCAGGTATACAATGCTATAATACATCATCTATGTAATGTGTTGTGTATTTGTCACCTCAAGTCAAGTAAGGGGTACTGAATTTACTAGAAAGATGGAAGGAAATTTGATTTCAGGCCAACCACAAACCTAAATTTGACCCATTCTGGACATAGTGCTTACAGACAGTTATTTGGTCATCACAATTGAGATATATAAATTTTAATTGTTCCCAACTATTAACTGGCTTTTATATTACACACAGCCAAAAACGTTTTTAAGTGATACAACTTCTTAGAAAAGCAAGTCTTCCTGCAATTTAACATCTAATACGTTTAGTATTACACTGATGATAAGTGTCCAAATTATCAATGTTACCAAAAATAAAATAAAACTTGATTCAGTATAATTAACTGCTATAAAGATGTATAAAGCATATAATTATTTTTAAAGAAAATTAAATTTTCACTACAATTAAATGTGCTTAAGCAGTCCAATTGGAATTAAGAGACTCAAGGAACATGTGGTAGTGGACTCATCATTAATTTTGATGTGAAAGTAGAAAATAGCTCCACAATACAGCAAAACTATATTTTTTATTCTATCAAAAACTATTCTCTTACCCAGAGGACACAAAAAGATAGATGTATTAATGGAAAAAGACTACTAAATAAATAGCAATGATAGACCTCAGTGTCATACAATGTCTTGGCCATATTTAAGATAGATAATAGGAAGAACATATACATAAGAAAATACTAATAATCAGGGGTAGTGTGGTAGCTAGATTAAATATCCATGAAGGTCAAAACTCAAACTTGATCAAAGTATCTTTTAAAAAAAACACAAGTTAAAACAGAATTTTGATGAAATATCTAGAGATACAGATACTATTACTTTATTTCTACTTAAGCAGCACTTTAAGAAAAGCATTTTTCATAAATTTGGTATCATTTGTATTTGTTATAATTTGTTTATACAAAAAACCCCAGCATAGAGTGTGTATATATATATATATATACACACACACACTCTAATAAAAGAGTAATATTAAAATTGACCATTTCTATGGGACGCCTAAGCCACACCCATCAGCCAATCAGAGTGGCTGTATGCAAATTAACTCAGCCAAGATGGAGGCCGGCAGTGCAACCGCAGAGGTGGGTGCAGCACAGGCGACAGGATGGGCGGGGCGGGTGGGGCACAATGGGCGGGTGGTGGGGTGTGTGAGGTGGGTGGGGCTCTATGGGCAGGTGGCGGGCTGCAGGTTGGGCTGAGGGACCCCCCAGTGCACAATATATTGCGGACCAGGTTCCTAGTATATATATATATTTTTTTAAACATTTTCTCCATACTTTAGTTTAAGCAATGCATAATACATTTTTCCTAACTTTTTTTGGTCAAGTAGTATTTTTTTACAAAGTTAATACAAAGGAAAAAATATATTCAAAAGTTCTTTAATTTCTAATTCATGAGAACTAATTAAATGAGATTTCCTTCTATAGACATAAGAATCTTAGAGTGTTAGTTGAGCAGAGATAGAGTTATTTCTCATTTACTTCTACTGCCAATTCAAACAAATCTATTTTTTCTAAGTTTACTCAAATAAGCCATATGCATAGAAAGAAAAGTCAGTTCAAATAAAATATTCCTTTCCATAAAAAAATTTCAATATTCTGAGACTTAGTACACCTTGTACTGTTGTGTGGAGGGGAGAGGGAAGAGTGAAGATAAAAGAGCTAGGAAAATAAATAGCAAATTTCTGACTTTACTTTCCCATGAATCCATTTACAAGAAAGTATGAGGTTCAGTTAGCAAAAAAAGTAACCCTAAAAGACACTTTACCAGTGGCCTTGCTTTAGCTCATTGGTTTTTCGTATGAGGAAACTGAGGCTTGGGGAAGACACGTGATTTGCTCAAACTTGCCTGACCACAGAGCTGGGACTTGAACGTGAGCTCCTAGCTTCTCAGACCTGCACTTTTGTGATGACTTGGCTAAGTCTGGCTTGGCTTTTTGTTAGCGAAAACCCAAATTTACTCTTATCCTTGTTACTTTAACATTAGTCACAATCAGAATGCCTGCTTGCTGCTTTTCCTTGGTCTTGATTTCCACTCATATTCCCATTTAGTTAGATTTGTTAAGTAGATTTTTTTTTAAGTTTCTTCAAATCTTTTGCAAAAGGGTCATAATATATACACATATGCAGAATAAAATACTTGGAAACTGCCACAATATGTGTTCACAATTTAAGATTTTCTAGTAGGGTTCAATGTCTTTCAATAGTTTTACATAAAGTCACCAATTTAGTATAGTAAAGCCTAGAATATTTTTTCTAACAAATAAGTAGTCATTATTTATAAGTTAAAAAATACAGCAATGTTGTTGTTGTTTTACTTTTCCTTCACAGGTATACA
The DNA here is from genome assembly GCA_004026665.1 of Murina feae. NCBI lineage: Eukaryota > Metazoa > Chordata > Mammalia > Chiroptera > Vespertilionidae > Murina > Murina feae. The sequence goes on from PVJC01003093.1 coordinate 38,162, forward strand.
GGAGTTTGGAGTGTATGTACTATTTCAGACCTAATGGAAGCATATATTCAGTAATAAACACATGTACCAGTATTACATTTCCAAATTGAGGAAAATATTACCTATTTTAAATTTATACGTCTACATTTAATGTGCCTACTATTAGTTAAAGTGTCTGGGAAGGAGAGAGAAACAGAGAGGGGGGCGGAGAGAGAGAGAAGACACAGAGAGAGAGAGAGAGAGAGAGAAGACAGAGAGAGAGAGAGAGAGAGAGAGAGAGAGAGAGAGAGAACCCTGCATCTTAAAACCACTTCTATTTGCTAGTTATATAAGTAATGTACTGAGTGTTAGAACATAAGAACAGTGTGATAGAGGATCAGCTGTGTGAAAGAATGAGATCGGGATATGATACACAGGTCAAGCAATGAGAAAACATAGAAATGGTTGAATCTGAGTGTTGACATAGCACTTGGGAAAAACTTTCACATTGAGGGTCCTCAGAGGGTCAGAAAGAAATAGAGAAATCACACAGGAGGCAACTCTCTTGCTATCCATTGTAGATAGTACTATAGGCAAAGGACAACTTGACAAATTTAGGAAGAAGCAATAAAATTTACTGAAGCAGCTAAATTGTCTCCTACAAAACACTGGGCACTGCCTAAAATGAGGCTATAAAATGGAAATGCATCCTAAATCACCTTGCAGGAGAATTCGAAATAAGCATTTTTTACAAAGCTCCCCTGCATCCTTAAAAATTTCAGCACATCATTCTTCAGATACTAAGGCTAGTATTTAGCTTTTCTAGACCACATATTTTTGTGAGTGGGTTTGTTGTTGTTTTTGCCTCTGTACAGAAATTATTTCCAAAAAGGGCGTTCTATTGTACTGCCTTTCAATATTGACTTTCAGAGAATGGGATATTAAAAGGAATTCTGTATACTGAATATATAAGTCAACTTTTTTAATGGCTCTCTTTCTAAAGAAGGATAAAATATGGTGCTATGATATTATTATGATTAAAGTTTATTTGGTAAATTGAGACAAATATACTAATGTACTAGTAGCTACTGTAAAGATAAACTCTAAACTCTCAGTGGCTTAACCCAATAGTATTTATTCCTTTTTCACATGATCTGTTGTGGACCCATGTCTTCATTTGTGCGTCTGCCTTTTTCTAGGATGTTGGAATTCTTTGTTCAACTAATAGATGGGAAAGGGACAATGAGAAACACATGCATGCATACTCACTGCTCAATCATTTCTAGATGGTCCAAAATAACACACATCACTACCCCTCACCACCCAGTGGCAGGAGCTAATTATACGTCACTGCTTAGATGTAAAGATATGGTTATGGAAGCTGAGAAATACCAGTCACTTTCTAAATCAAAACTATTTAATGAAAGGGGAACACAGATATGAAATAGCTAGTAATGATTGCCACACCTGACAATCAATTTTATAAGAAAACTAGAGGCCCGGTGCACGAAATTCCTGCATGGAGTGGGGGTGGTGGGTGGGGGTGGTGTCCCTCAGACCAACCTGCACCCTTTCCAATCAGGGACCCTTTGAGGGATGTCCGACTGCCTGTTTAGGCCCGATCCCACTGTTGGGATCGGGCCTAAATGGGCAGTCGACGTCCCTTTCATAATCCAGGACTGCTGGCTCCCGACCTCTCAAATGCCGATTGCCCCTAACCACTCCCCTGGCAGCCTGATAAATGCCTAACTGGTCCTGTGCTGGCCTGATTGGCCCTAACTACCCTCTCCATACCAGGATGGCACCCCCCGACTGTCCTCCCCTGCAGGCCTGAGTCCCCCACAACTGCCCTCCCCAGCAGGCCTGGGTCCATTCCAACTGCCCTCACCTTCAGGCCTGGGTACCCCCCAACTGTCCTCCCCTGCAGGCCTGGATCCCCACCAACACCCTCCTCTGCCAGTCTGGTTCCCCCAACTGCCCTCCCCTGCAGTCCTGGGTCCCTCACAACTGCTTTCCTCTGCAGGCCTGGGTCCCCTCCCCCAGCTGCCCTCCCCTGTAGGCCTGGATCCATTCCAACTGCCCTCACCTACAGGCCTAGATCCCCAACTGGCCTCCCCTGCAGGCCTGGATTGCCACCAACAGCCCTCCTCTGCCAGCCTGGTCACCCCAACTTTCCACCCAGGCAAGCCTGGTCCCCCCCAACTATCCTCCCCTTCAGGCCTGGGTCCCTCACAACTGCCCTACCCCCCAGGCCGGGTCCCTGGCGCCTCCTTCCCAAGCGGGAGCAGCACCAGCCAAGTGGCGGGGAGGGAGGGGCTTTCCACCCCACAGGCCAAGTCCCCGCATGCACCTTCTTCCCCAGTGGCTCTGATCCCCAGCGGCTCTGAGCTCAGTGGCTCTGAGCCTAAACGGAGCTCAGAGCCACTGGGGTGTGGGGCCTTTCCACCCCGCAGGCCAAGTCCCCCTCACCTCCTTCCCCAGCGGCTCTGAGCTCAGAGCCACTCGGGTGCGGGGCCTTTCCACCCCATAGGCCGGGTCCCTGCACACCTGGACCCTGCAAGGCATTAGCCACCACCCGCCCAGCCCACTCTGCTGCCCGCTGGTTCCCATGACTCACCCGCTGCTCTCTCCGTGGCTCCCAGCCGCCATCTTGCCTGGGCTAATTTGCATACAGCCACTCTGATTGGTTGGTGGGCGTGGCTTACCCCGTCCCAGAGAAACGGTTAATTTCAATATTATGCTTTTATTAGTTAAGATATTTATTTAATATTTATTCAATATATTTATATTTCACAATTTTTCCTTAATTCATATATGGACCAACCATGAGGTTTTTCTCTATGATCCAAGAATATAAAAGCCATACCATTTTTCTTAAATCCAAGCAATTCTCTTCACAGATCACAATATTGTATGGTGCATCACGCCCACACACTCCAGAGAGATTCCCTACATTGGACTTTTGACCCCTTCTCAGGGTAATCAAGTATATCCTAGCCACTGCTGACACTTTTCCCAAGTCACAGCTTTCTATTGGAACAACTAACACTGGCCAGACCATTGTAGTTTTAAAACTAATATATGTTTCATTTACAGCTTCTATAACTGTAACTCACAAAGATATATCTTCTAATGCAAACTCCACCCAACAATGGCATGATGATCTGGTATTGAGCGTTGGAACAGTCTCCTCAAACTAGACACAGAACAGTTCTGACTCTGTCTTCCTTATCACCTCTTGGTCCACACTCCTTTCTAAGATAGCTGATCATTGAATGTGACTATTCCCAGAATGAGATTATCTTATCTTGGCTGCTGGATGAGTAATTATTGAGACAAAGGAGATGGATGATTATATAGATCTATTTTGAATATTTGGGATTCTGCCCTATTCCTGGGCTTCATGATAATTTATTTAAAGGCAACTATATGCAATACTGAAAGGCATATCTTGTTTGTTCCTGTTTGGGTCCAAGATCCTGGGGTACAGGTCAGGTCAATTCTACAAGTACACCTCTTACTGCTCCTCAATGTCCTATTGATTATAGTTTTAAGTAAATGCTATAGGAGATAAATTGAACAGATTGTCACAACTCCTGCCAGAAAGATGAGCCAAAAGTGGCCAACAGAGAAATGTATGGGTGGGAATTTTTTCCAGGACCTGAGATGGTGTTTTCAAAAAGCTTTTGCACAGCAAAAGAAACCATCAACAAAATGAAAATGGATCACACAGCATGGGAGAATATATTCACCAATGATACATCAGATAAGGGTTAAGTTCCAAAATATATAAAGAATGTATACAACTCAACAGCAGGAATGCAAATCAGTTTAAAAATAGGCAAAAGACCTGAATAGACACTATTCAAAAAAGGACACACAGATAGCCAAAAGATATATGAAAAAAATGCCCAATGTCAGTAATCATTGGAGATATGCAAATGAAAACAACAATGAGGTATCATTATGAATGGCTGCCATTCATAAATCAACAAACATTTGTTGGCGAGGGTGTACAGAAAAAGGAACCCTCGTGCACTCTTGGTAGAAATGCAGCCACTGTGGAAAACAGTATGGAATTTCCTCAAAAAATTAAAAATTGAACTGGCTTTTGAACTAGCAATCTCACTTCTGGGAATATATCCCAAGAAATCCAAAACACTAATTCAAAGAATATATGCACCTCTATATTTCATTGCAGTGTTATTTCTAATAGCCAAGATCTGGAAATAGTCCAAGTACCCATCAATAGATAAATGAATAGAAAAGCTGTGGTATATTTACACAATGGAATACTACTTAACCACACACACAAAAAAAATCTTACCCTTTGCAACAGTGAATGGACCTGGAAATTATTTTACTAAGTGAAATAAGCCATTCAGAGAAAGACAAATACCATATGATCTCACTTACATATGGAATCTAATGAACAAAATAAACTGACAAACAAAACAGAAACAGAAATATCGACAGAGAACAAACTGACAGTTCTTAGAGGGGAGGTGGGTTGGGGGCTGAGTGAAAGAAGTTGAAGAATTCAGCAAAAAAAAATTACATATATATATTCACAAAGACAGATGACAGAGTGGTGATAGTCAGAGGAAATGGGTGGTGGGGATAGGTGTATGTGGGCTGTGGCAGAAATGGGGACAGAAAAAGACTTTGCTTGGGGTGCAAGATGCAGTGTGCAGAAGATGTTTTATTGAGTTATATGCTTAAAACCTGAATGGTTTTGTGAAACAATGTCACTCCAATTCATTCCATTTTTAAGAAGGGTCGGTGTTGGTGAGAACTGGGACATACTTCTTTCTATGTCTCTTGAATTTTTGCCTATCTTATGAGCATAGCAATTACTATTTTTTCCAAGTTACCATTTCTAGGTAGCTGTATAGGTAACAGTCTTTGAGGGTAGAGATTTCTCCCTGGAGACCAAAAGGCAAGTTTTCTCCCTGCCATGGCAAATAGAGATATTGTGTCCATCTGGAATAAAGAGCAAGCATGCTTAGGGCTCATTATGAAAAACGTGTTTCCTTAACTCAGGAAAAGGCAGCTGACTGTGTGTGCAGATGTTTTCTTGACCTCTTTATGTCACTCTGGGGAGCTGGGCTTAGGGAACTAGCCAAAATATGCTTATATTCTGGAAAATGCTATCTTTGCAAGTAACAAACTGGTCTTTGTCTCTAACTTCTACCAGCATCTGTGAAACGTGAGCAGGCTACATTGTTGGTTTGAGCGTTAGGTAAGATCTCAGACGCTTCAGTGTTCTTGACAGTAAGTGTGATTCTAGGAATCCAGCTGGACTAGACGCTCTGTCTCCTGGGCCATGCTCATTCTACCAGAATGTTTTACCTTTTGATTCAGTTCTTTAAGTGGAATTTCATTATGACTTGAGAGTTTACATATTCTGAGTTACATTATCAAATCTCTTAATGTATATATGACTTTAATAAAATTATTTTACATTGCTGGCTTTGCTTCCATATGTATGTGTGAAAGTTCAGAAGTATCCTAAAAAATGCTGAAATACAACAGTACCAGTGATGTTGGAAAATCAAACACAATAGCCATTTTTATTCTACCAGAATGATGACAAATGTATCCTCTAATGACCCCTGGGCACTGCAGATAAAAAGAATGAAAAGAAAACTAAGGTTGAACAGACACAGACCCTATGTTCCAATAATTCCTTTCCCTGCTCTATCAAACACAGATTAGTACAGCCATGCATGCAAGACTGTTCTTAGCAGTTTTGAGCATAAAATTCTGGAAACAGTATTAAAAAGAATCACAGCTGCATCGACATTCATATGTTTACACAGTGCCATAAAATACAGTATAAAAGGAAAAAATAAAAAGGTGTCAAAAGAATGAATGTTACATGCAACAACTTAAGTGAAACATACAGGCTTATGTTGAATGAAAGATCAAACAGAAATACATACTATATGATTCCATTTATATATGCAGCTCAAAAACAGAAAGAAAAAAATCTATGATGATAGAAGGAAGAATAATGAGAATAATGCTTTTACTTGTGGGACAAAGTTAATGATGGAGAGAAGGAATAAGGAGGAATTGGGATGCCAGTAATGTCTACATTTTGATCTGGTTGGTTGTTACTTAGCTATATCCTCCTGGAAAAATAAAATAAATTTCATTGAGTTATATACTTCATATATGTGTAAGTACAACTACTATAGGTAATTCATATCATAATAAGTTAGGTATCACACTAGAGGTATCTTATAATGCTATATTTAGCTTACAAAATAATAAAAAGCATACCAAAGCTCTTCAAGTAAAAATTGATAAGCAGGCAGATACATTTATACTATTATGTAAACATACATGTGTAACATATTTCCTTTGTTCCTATAAGAGAAAATGTAGGATTGCTGGCAACTTGAATTATGAAGCATAAACTCATAAGGGAAAACAGATAATTTTCAAAACACAGACTTAATTAATGACCCTAATGGATGACATTGGATTATTAATCAAGTGAAAAGATTAATTAAAAGAGGATAAATGTGATTATTACAAAGCTATTGTTTTCTGTTACATAGCATTTTAATACTTCAATTTTTCATTTTAAAGAATAAACATATCTTTTGTTTGCCAAAAAAAATAGGATGAAAAATTACTCTTGATCATTTTATTCCTAAATCATGCTGTGAGTTTTTAAAATATTTTATAACTATTATTTTCAGCATTTAACCAACCATTTTAGAAGCAAGTGAATTTGAAGTATTTTATTACAGTGCAATCATGTTATTCCCCTGTTCAAAATCTTTAGTCACTACCTTCATTACATAATTAATGATACCAACGTTATTTAATAACCTGATATTTATTTTCTCTTTAATATCATGTGGAAATATTCTTCCTTCCTTATCACTCACCACTTCCTTCCTAACTTGTAACCCCTGATTTAGCTAAATTCAGCCCTTCAGTGTTCCTCACACCACCCCCAATTTCCTTTCCTTCTTGTTTTTTCTGGGTGTTCCTTTGAATGGAAAAACTGCATTCCTATCTGTTGAAATCATACCTGGTTTTAAAAATTCAAGTGAAATACCCTCCTCTATGAAGTCTTTTGTGACTTTTGGGTCATACCTCTACTTCCTGGGAATTCCATGATACTTCATAAATCATGCCATGACTGTGTAACCAGCTATTAATTGGAACTTCCAGGTCATCACATATTTTCACTTATATCTAAGCCCCACCATGCAGAGGAAGATCGGGATCTCTCCTCAGAGTCATAGCTTATGTCAGGGAGACCTCTGAGCAAAAAAGGAATGATCTGCTTGTTGCCACACTCAGCATCTCTACTCATCAAGATTCCACTTCTGAATGCTGAGTAGTTTTCCAAATGCAAACAGATTCCTCCATATGTTGCCTCCTGTTCCCCCTCATTTGAACCAGTTTCACTGACAAGGTAAATTCGAGCAGTCTTCTGTTCCTTCATGGAGCTGAACACTTTCCGATTAGACTCTAGTAAATCAGTTGTGCATTTACTTACTTCTTCTAGACTTACACAAACTGCTTCATAAGATTTTCCAGTCATGGCTTCTTGAACAAAATTCTCAACTTTTAATACATACATAGAAACATATTGCCCTTTTCAATATATGTTCCGAATTTTGCTTTACTCAAATTTACATTTATTCAAATAGCTAAACTTTCAGTGATTTCCTTTTTTTTTTTTGTGCCTACACCAAATCAAATGAGCCTGTCATTTGGTCCCACACTGTACTAGTACTTTATGCTAATGATGGCCACATTGCCATTTTCTGTAAGAAATAAGTAATTACTCTCATAGAGAAGTCTTTTATACCCACAGTAAAACACGGACCAATTGTGGGAAAGAACACATCTTGCACTACTCAGGATTCTTCATCATTTTTGTTTACCCACCATGCTCTATGTCCCTTCCCCAAATCCTAGTCCTGCATATGACCTTCTCCACCACAGTCGCCAGCCTAAGGTGTGCAGCCCAGCTTCTTGGAGGGGCATCTTCACTTGCAGTGAGCAGCCCTACGAAGGCACCTCCTTTTACAAATCTCTAAGGACTCCAATGATTAGCATTGTTCTGCATCCTTTATATTCATGCCAATGTTTATGTGCAGAGACACTAAGCCAGATTGCCTGGGTTTAAGCCCCACTTATGAGCTGTGTGACCTGAACAAATTATTTAACCTCTCTGTTTTTCAGTTCCCCGACCTGTGAAAAATAGTAGCTACTTCAGAGGGTGATTGTTGGGATTGGCTTATTTAATGTATAAAAATACTCAGAACAGTGTCTAGCTAATAGTAAGTCTATGTAATTGCCAGCTATCATTACAACAGATATCATCAGTATGTTACTCCTTGAGCACTAACACTGACCTGCGAATGCTCCATAACACTCATCTCTGCTACCTTCATAGCAGTTCTCATAGAGCCTTGTTCCCAGTAGATGTTTTATGTCTTGGAACCAGGTTGCTAAAGAAGCACATCAGAAACTGTTAAATTAGGTGACTACAATGTTATTCAGATAATGAGAACACTTTAATAATCACATTTCCTTTTTGGAAAAAGAAATGGACTCTGGGAGAATAAATAAATACTTGCAGCAAAAAAAAGAGGCCCAAAGGATAGGTTGGTGGAGGGTTTGGGGGCTTTCTCATAACTGGTTGAGGGGAGAGGGAGTAGGGAGGGGTAATGACACGGCGGCAGTGTACTTACACTTACTGGTTTGAGTCTTTCCTTCCACCTGCATTAGAAACTTTTGTAAAAACTCAGTCCCTGCTTTCTCCCAATACACCTTTGTGCCAGTGACTGCAGCTCCCCCACCCACCGCACAACCCGAAAGTGAAGGACCTAGACTATCTGTGCAGACCAAGAACCGTGGATAACTAAGAAAGCCCAAGGACCGAGCTAGAGAAAGCAGGAGTGCTTAAGCTGCACGGAACTCAGACAAATTAATGAGAGGCTCTGGATTTTGATCAATCAAAAGCCTCCTCGGTTTACAAGGAGGAGACACCTAGCTGATAACTGGCTTTTAAGCTGTTTATTGAGAAAGTGAATGCCCCTTTCCGTCGTAAACGATGACATGTAATCCTGGTGCTGTGAAAACCTATGAACTGTCTCCACAAGAATCCTCTCTTCTGAGCGCGGCTCGTGGTGGCTTTGTGGGCACGTCCACATCAGCACAGTGTGAACCTGTTCTCTGAAGTCTGGCCCAGTGGTAGACCCTGACCGAACCTTAGCCTTAGGACTCTTTCCTGAGGTTCATAGACCTGAGTTTATGAGAGTCTTCTTGGCTAAAACTGTAAACTGTTGACCTCAAGAGCTCGGGGAGGCATCTTCTGGACCATAGAGCAATCTGCACCACACTGAAGTAGAATCAAACAAATGCTTTGAAACAGGCAGAGAAAAGGGATCAGAAAGTCGCATGGGCATGAAGGCCCCTAACTGCACATATGCCTGGTCCTAGCATTCTCCTTGCTGTTCTTAAAGCTTGGTGCTCAGCTGTTCCGAAATCCCCACATGGAAAGTATTCCAGCAGTGGGTCAAACCAGATTAAATTGAATTGCTGTTTTTTGTTTGTTAAATATCACAAATTTGCCCTGGCCAGTGTGACTCAGTTACAAATTGGAGGACTGTTTCGAGCGCTGAAGGGCTGTGGGTTTGATTCCTGATCAAGCACGTACCCAGGTGGCAGGTGGATCCCAAGTCAGAATGCATGCTGGGGGCAATCTTTGTTTCTTTCTCATATCAATGTTCTCTCTCTCCCTCTCCCTCTCCCTCTCCCTCTTCCTCTCCCTCTCCCTCTCTCTCTCCCTCTCCCTCTCTCTCTCCCTCACTCTGAAACAAAGAAAAAGAATAAAAAATTCAAGTAATCACTATTAAGTAATATTTTTACTATTTTATTATAGACATAAATAAATTATTTCACCATTAAATTAAATATATAAGCTACTTAATTATTTCCAAAATCACTACCATCCCAACCAATGAATCTTCTAGATCTTAAATAAATATTTCAGAATAAGCATTACATAAATTTATTTTAAAAATAGGCTTCCGTTATATAAGACTGCAGTCTCTATAATAATAAATAATATAAAAGTTATTTATTTAAGGATCTAAGATATAGTGACTTAATAATGCTCTTTATAGCATTTATAAACAGCCTCTCTAAAGCATATTTAAATGTCACAGGATGTAGAGTTGTTGTATAAAAGCATTGTTTAACTCTTTTTCTAAAGATCTTTTAAGTGTCTTTAGCATGGTAATGAAAGCAGAACCTTCAAGATGAGCCTATTGAAGACAATGTTTTCCCAAATTTACTCTTTTTTTTTTTTTTTTGCATCAGATTAGTGTCTCATAGAACTAGTGTTGAAACAGAGTTGATATACAGAGGTGATATACAGAGTTGAAATATAGATTTATATAGAAAAAGAGCACTGTAACAAATATATATCAGGGATATAACTTCAGAGAGATTTAGAGGCCCCAAAATTCAAACTTCTCTACGTCTCAAATAGTCTTATCTGAAATAATGATCGCTAGAAGACAACAATTACAATGTTTTTGAGTGCTATTAAATGCCGGGCTCTGAACATATTACCCCTGTTTTGCTGGGGAGGAAACCTATCCTTAGAGTGTGAGTTGAAATTATAATCTAGTTTAACTGAATATAGAATCCAAAAATGTAAAACACACACACACAAAACAGACAACAAGAAATTTTCTTAATTTGAATTCATTTTGAATTTTATTAGATCTAACAACAAAGTTAGTTGAAAATGAGGAACAGAGAAAATGGAACAGTGGGGCTGATATAGCTGAGAAAAGTGCAAGAAAGACACATACATATGTGAGCATTGCCAACAAACCAGCGGATATAGGATGAGGTCACAGTTCTCTGCTGGGGGGCCTGGTGAGGAGAAGGGTAATCTTTCAAAGATTATTTTTCCTGATGTCACAGTTTCTTAACATCCACCACAGTAATGAGGATAAACTTTAATGGAAGAAAAATGAAGACTTTGAAATCATGAATTGGTCATTATAAATATTTTCTCATTTCCTCCTCCTCACAGCTGGTCCTCCGCAGCCCAGTGCTGGACAGAGGCCCAAGACTATGGGAAGCTGTAATAAATGCTCTTTGTTTTGAACACAATTGAATTGAAAAGATGTGAATTGAATCCATGTGAATCAAATTAAACAGACTCTAACTGGATAAGCTATATCTATTTTAGATCATTTTAAAAGGAATCTAGAAATTTGCCTAATCTGTCTTCTAATGAAAGGTGAAGAATCTAATGCCCATCAAAATGAAACTCAAAAGCATGCATACTTTTATAATCTGAGAATAATTATTTTAATGTCATAAATGAAGATAGATATATTAAAAGGAAATACCTAGGCAATGGGATCATTGTCATTTATTGAATTATCATCACCTTGTATTACTGGTGCCAAGTTTTTTATAGAATCTCTCTAATGAAATCAGCCACGATAATGTAATTTAATTCATCATCCTCATTATTCAGGTTCAATACAGGCAGTCTAAAAAATCAATCAAGATAATGTAAAAAATTTTTTTGAAAATATGAGTTTGTGATAACAGTAGGCAACATTCTGAATTTGCAGTAGTGGAGATTAAATTCTTAAATTGTTAGAGAAGAGTTATGATTATGAACATGACTTTATCTTTTTATTATTTAATCTTGATACTTTAGACATAACTTATGAAGCAAAATCCATAAGATAGTGTAAGTCAGAAAAGGCTTGTTTATTAAATGTATTTAAAGGGTTCTCCCAGAAGAAGATACCATCTTTTACAAACATTCATATAACATGAGTAGATATTTCTACATATTATTATATGTGAGAAAAATTTCTATGAAACTTAGATGAAGACGTATTTGCCAAAACTAATCATTTGTCAAATTTCATTGATTTCTAATCTGTCCACTGTGAGGCAGCATGCTCCATGAAACTAAAAATCATATCTTAAAAGTACACAGTGTGATGATAGGCTACTTTATAATGTGCTCATAACAGTTTGCAAGAGGGTTGGTGCAAAATGGCTGGGTATGTCTGGCTTATGTTTAAGTGGTTAAAGTAACATATCATTTTTATAATTGAACTTTAAAAGTTATATCAGGACCCAAGACATATAGTTGCTATGCTGTTGAATATTTAGGGTTTTTCATGTTTGCCAAGATACACGATGATATAATAATGAGCATCTCTAGAGATGCTATCTGATCACATTAATTTTTCTTTTTGCTTATTTTTATGCAAATGAGTTCCTTAAAGAATGCTATAAAACACTTCTACATAATTAAGTCTATTTTGAGGCTTTCACAACCGTTTCATTATTTATTTGTAAATGTTAGTGCCAGAATGATATTACTTATATGTGACAAATTTTAATATTTTGGTTAAAAAAAAAAAAGGTACTCATTATAATTTCTATTTTAAAATGTCCTTTGCTTTCTTGCCAATTTATAGCTTAATAAACTATGTAGAACCTGTTTTGAAAAGTTTTATGGTGACTTTAATTGAGATGGTCAATATGCAAATACATTAATTATTTTCTTTTTAATTGTTGATATGTTAATTTACATATATGATTAATTATTAATTATATACTATTACAATTTGAAAAGGGTTCATTATATGTATGTGCATATATATATATATATATATATATATATATACACATATGTGTATGTTTGTACAGTCATAGTAGGAATTCCTATATAAGTGGTGTGTAAGAAACATAATAATATCAGCACCTTTGAAGTCCCCCCAAGTCACTTCTCAATCTATCTCCATAAGAAACCACTCTTGAATTTTGAAATAATTATCTTCTTACTCTTTCTTTATAGTTTTACCAAATGTGTATACTTCCCCTAAAATCATTTTTTTCTATGTTAGGCCCATTTATAAATGGATTCATATGTATGTCTCTGTTATTTGCATATTCATCATTCCTCCTCTCTCTCTCTCTCTCTCTCTCTCTCTCTCTCTCTCTCTCTCTCTCTCTCGCTTTATTTGTAGTAGCCCAAACTAGGATCACACTAGATATCTTCTGATGAGAATGGTTGAGCAAGTTGTGGTACATCTATCAATATCATGGAATACTACTCAGCAACCCAAAGAAACAAAGCATTGGCACAGAATAATTTGGGTGCATTGCTGGAGGATTATGCTGAGTGAAAATGTCAGTCTCTACAGGTTATATTCTCTGTGATTCCATTTATATAACAGTTTTGAAGTAACAAAATATTGGAAATGGAGGACAGATTGTTGGTTGCCAAAGGTTAGGGATAGCATCAGAGAAAGGGAGGAGTGATGGTTGGAGGAATTGGGTGTGCTGATTGAGGAATCCTTTTGATAGAATTGTTCAATATCTTTACTGTGATGATGAAAACACCATCCTACACATGTGATATATTTAAATTGTATGGAAGTACATACACACATAAACTCACAAATAAATATAAATAAAAGTGGAGAAATAGGAATGAGTCCAGTGGATTATATCATTGTCCATCATTTCATCAGGGATTGTCAAATGGTGATATTATACCTCTCCCCTTCCTTTTATTTATAACTAGGGGCCCGGTGCACAAAAATTTGTGCACTCGGGGGGTTGGGGGGAGACTCTCATCCTGGCCTGTGCCCTCTTGCAGCCAGGGATAGCTTCTTGGTTGCTGGACAGCCCAGGGCACTCCAGGGCTTGGGATATAGCAGGCTGCCCCCCATCGTTGCCAGGAGCTCAAAGAGCCTGGGCTCCAGCTCGGGGCCCCCTCAGGGCCATGGACAGGGAACCCATCCAGAGGCTTCACAGGGAGCAAGACGCCCGCCTCAGAGCCAGCCCCAATAGTCTGGCCCAAGCAGCTCAAAGAACTCCAGGGTCTCAGGGACCTTGTCCAAGTCGCACAGGTTCACACTGCACCCTGGCAGGCCACCGCTCGCCACCACCCGACCCACCCCCACCGCTGCTTGCTCTGTGGCTGCCAGCCTCCGTCTTGGCTGGATTAATTTGCATACAGCCACTCTGATTGGCTAGTGGATGTGGCTTGGCTGATGAGCGTAGCTGGGTGTGATGGAGTGAGGGTCAATTTTCATATTACTCTTTTATTAGATTAGATTCCATATCACTGCTAACATATAGTATTTTTAAACTCTATATTTTTTCCAATCTATTGGGTGTGAATATTCCATTGAAATTTTAATTTGCATTTCTCTAATTGTTTATGTGGTTGAGTATCTTTTCATATTTTTATTGGCATTCATGTTTCCTTTCTTGTTAAATATATATTTATGACTTCTCATTTTTCTATAAAATAATTAGGTTTAAAAAATTAGGCTATTTCTATATAGTCTATATGCTATTTTGTTTTGTGTTATTTATATTACAAATTCCAGCTTCTAGGTTATGTCATCTTTTCAAATTTTTATAATATATTTTGACCAATAGAACTTTTATCTTTTAACATCGGTAATATTTCCGTTATTTTTCTTTATGATTTTCACTCTTTAAACATTAAGAATCCCTACTCTAGAACGGTAAAGATATTATTCTGTGTTTTCATATTAAATGTTTCTTCCAAAATTATTTTATATGAGGTGCAGTAGAGATTACATTTTATTTTTTCCACATGGATAACCAAATGTTCCAGTATGATTTATAGAATAATACATTTCCCCACAGATCTGCAAAGTTGGCTGTGTCATATCAATGTTTCTGAACTCTCTACTCTGTATTGTGAGCCTAATTTTATATTCCTAGTCAATAACTATGATAAATACTCTTAATATTATCAATTAATAATAAATCTTCATAGCTGGTGGGATATATCACCTTCTCCAAGGAAGTAATTTTTTTAGGAGTAATGACAATTTCTGGCTTTTAATCTTCAGCATAAATTTGAGAATCAGCTTGACAAGATCCACTAAAACTATGTTGGTATTTCATTTTATATGCAGTGAACCTACAGATCAATTCAGGACCAAATGACATTTTTGGGGGGAGGAATACTAAGCCATTTTAACCCTGGGCATTGCATATCTCTCTATTTATTTAGTTATTTTTTAATTATTTTACTGTAATTTTTCTATATAAAAATGTTATATACTTTTGTGTTTATTCTTTCTGTTATTACTTTTGTTAGAGTTAAATCTTCTCCATTGCTGTTTTTGGTAAAAATACCAAAAACAAAAATATTCTTTGTTTCTGTTAACATAGAAATAGAACTAACAATTAAGTGCTGATCTGATGTCTTGCAATTCTCCTCAATCTTTATATTATTCTGTTATTTTATTATTTTTATCAATAATGACAATTTTACTCTTTCTTTTATATCTATCATTTTTCTTGATTAACTGCATTGTTGAAGACTACTAATAAAATTTCAAATAAAATTTATTAAGGATGCTTTTAATCCTATATAATAAAAATGAAACATGCAAATTAACCATCCCTCCACTACATTCAAGCCATGCCCACAAGCCAATCAGGAGCAAGTATGCAAATTAACCCAACTAAGATGGTGGCCACAGAGCTGGAGCCAGTAGGAGGCTTGGATTACGCCTGGTGATGAAGGAAGCCAAGCTTCCCACCTGCCCTGGTGCCCTGGGCTCTGCTCAAGGCTACAAAGTTTCAATTATAGAAGATAAATAAATCCCAGAAAAAAATAAAAAAATGTGAGAGACTGGGAGCTTGGGTTGCTGGGGGAGTGGAGGGGGGGGCGCGTGGCCAGCCTGAAAACAGCCATTAGCCCCTCACCCAGGCTGTCCAGGCACTCTAGTAGGGATCTCCCCACCCTGAAGAGGCTGTGGACAGCTGAAAATGGCCCTCAGTCCCTCACCCAGGCTGGCCACACCCCCATGGGGTAAGGGTCCCCGCTGGGGGGCTTGGGCAGCCTTCAAACAGCCATCAGCCCCTCACCCAGGCTGGCCAGGTACCCCAATGGGAACCTCCACCCTGAAGGGGGTGTGGCCAGCCTAAAAACAGTCCTCAGCCCCTCACGCAGGCTGGCCACAACCTCATGGGGTGAGGGTCCCTGCTGGGGGGCTTGGCCAGCCTGGAAACATCCCTCAGACCCTCACCCAGCTGGCCAGGAACCACAGCGGGATCCCCACCCTGATCCTGGACACCCTTCAGGGCAAATTAGCTGGCAACCACCTGTGCACCAGTCCTCTACCCTATATAATAAAGGGGTGATATGCAAATTGACCGTGACAGCAGAAACACTGGGAATGACTGGTCACTATGACACACACTGACCACCAGGGGGCAGACCCTCAATGCAGGAGCTGCCCCCTGGTGGTCAGCGCACTCCTAAAGGGGAGCTCTGTTCAGCCACAAGCCAGGCTGATGGCTGCCAGCACAGCAGTGATAGCTGGAGCCTCTCCTGCCTCCTCAGCAGTGCTGAGAATGTCCGACTGCAGCTTAAGCCTGCTCCCGGCTGGCAAGTGGACATCTCCCGAGGGCTCCCAGGCTGCCAAAGGGATGGCTGACTGCCAGCTTAGGCCTGATCCCCTGGGGAGCAGGTCTAAGCCAGCAGGTGGACATCCCCTGAGGGGTCGCAGACTATAAGAGGGAACAAGCTAGGCTGAGGGACCCCTCCCCCAGGAGTGCAAAAATTTTTGTGCACCGGGCCTCTAGTATTATATAAATTCTGAAAGTACTAGTATTATCATTAGTTTGTAGAGAGCTTCCATCAAGTTAAGAGAGTTGTCTAAAATTTCTGTATCAATCATGTAAGTCTAAATATAATTCAACAACCCCTGCCCCAATTTCAGTTTCTTAGCATAATTATTTTTGCTCAAATTTTAAAGATAGTTGGTGTAAGTGGCTCTTCTTCATGTATCCTATCAATGATCCAGAATTCTTAATGTTGTGGTTCCTCCATCCCCTAAGTCTTGGCAATCTTTTGCTGCATTCTCTGTATTTGGCTGGCAGCCACTAATCAAAAAAGAGGGAGGAGAAGGGGATCCCATGGGAGATTCTAAGTCCAGACAAATGGGTCAGGATGTCACACAGTTATGGAGACCCAATCAGATGTAATGGGTTTTCTCTTAATGGAACCAACTCTCCTTAATGTGACTGCTTATCATGTAAATATATACAACTTTCTAAAAAGAACATTTACAACAATTCTACAGAAGCATGCATACCCATTGGCCTCCTGTCCACTAGAGTGGTAGGATGTGCTGGAAAGAATAATAATTACAGAGCATAGAAGACTGAGTACGCATCCTATTTCTCAGGGCCTCTAGGAATGTAGTTTGAGGTTAAATAATCTCTAAGTAAATATCTAGTTCTCTCAGTCACTTGAATGAGAATTTGTCCATAATAAGTTCTCTCTCATTGGTTTCCATTAGAGTTTTCCAGAATATGAGGTGAAGATAAGTTATCATTAAGAGCAATTACTGATAATAGTATCTTTCAGTATTATTGGACAAATACGAATATCTCTTTTATATAATCCCTCTATATTGTCTTTAGACACTTATGGAAATCAAACTTTATGAAATGATGTCACAGTGATTAACTATGGGTTTTTTGAAAAATGGGTTTTCTAACATGCCTTTTGAAAGATTCATCATTTTTTCATCCAGTACCACAGAAACAATATGATAAACTTTTTAAATAATCACACATTATTTTAACATCTTAATTAAATTAAAAGCCTTATAGTTCAACAGAGAGTCAATAAGCACTTAACTAATTAAGCACTTTACTATGTGCTAAGAATTAATGTGCTTGCTGCATATTTAGTGAAAAAGGCATAATCATTTGACATAAAGGCATAATTTTTCTTAAAATATAATTGAATGTTTTATAGAGGATTTCTCAGTCGTGATTCTGGTAGGAAAAAGATAGAAGAATCAAACTGTATAACAAGAGCTTAATAAAAAGACTATTTATAAAATATATACAGGGCTCAAGTAAACCAAAGTGAGAAATGCAGGATCCTCTGACTAGTCACATTGAGAATCTCACCATCCCTAAACCTGAAGGAATAAGAGGTTATTAGAAAATGGAGCAGGTGATAGTGTGGAGAGATCACCTAAAAGTACTCTGGTCTTTGTAGAGACACAGAAAACTCACAGTAATTTGACAGGGAGAGAGCCAGTCTTGTAATTAGTTTTTTATTTTTTCTCTCAGAAAAAAAATATACCTTTTAAAATTCAACTATCTGCAATAAAACTTAAAGCACATCACAAATTGTCAATATTGGGATTTCATTGAAGGTATCAACATTATTATTTTTAAGAAGTTAATGTTCACATTTAGCTATAATAATAAAAAGGTAATACGCTAATTAGACTAGACATCCTTCCTGACAAAGCCGGGACCTGAGGGAAGCCTGCCTGGTCCCAGGTGCTTACTGGCAGCTGGAGGAGAGAAGCCGGGTCCCGGGTGACAGAGGGAAGCAAGTCTGGGGGAAGGAAGGCTTACTCTGGCACAAATTTCCGTGCATCAGGCCTCTGGTTAAAAATAAAATTTCATGACTTCATTTGAGACCTGATCTCACTCTTTTTTATCATATTAATTCCTGCCCTCATTAGTCCTGCCCTAGTGAGGGCTAAAGGCAAGTGAGCTTATTGATAACTATGTGTTTAGTCATAATGGAAAAGGGTAAAAGGTAGATCTAGAAGGGCAAACAGGAGACATTTAGTTAAGAAAAGCAACTCTGCATAATGATAACTCAAGCAGCTCTAGAGTAGATGCCTGGATGTGACTCTTAGATCTTCTATTAATTGGTTTCATGACCTGGGAAAATGCCTAACCTCCCTATGTCTCACTTACCCTGTTCATAAGAACAGGTAATAGCGTGAATGATGTTAATACACTATCCAAGGGATAAATGAGGGAACATATAAAACACTTAAAACATACCTGTCACATAACATGCACTTAATAAGTAATGTCCAGCCTGGCAAGTATGGCTCAGTGTTTGAGCATCCACCAATGAACCAGGAGGTCACAGTTCGATTTCCGCTCAGGGACATACCTGCGTTGCAGGCTTGATCCCCAGTAGGGAGCGGTGACGCAGGAGGCAACCCCTTAATGATCCCCATCATTGATGTTTCTATCTCTCCCTCTCCCTTCCTCTCTGAAATCAATAAAGATATATTTTTAAAAAGAAGTAATGGCTATGATATAACTAACAAAGCTTTATGGTTTGCTTCTTTCAGGTACTGCCTATCCCTATTTCCATGGCCTACAAATCTAATAGGTGGAAATTTTCATTGTTTGTTCATTATCCATTAGACTTCTTTTCTAATAATATAAATCTACCATCAATCTAATACCTTCATATACAAATTAAAAACTGTTTTTAGCAAAGACTCAACAAAATCAATTAACAGCAGTTATTGAAAGAAAAAGATTTATTTATTATTGCATTTGTTCAAACAAATGATTTTTTGGTGTAGACCAAAGAACAGATACTATGTTTAACTTATTAATTAATAAATCAGATGTGGACATTTTTGAAGAAGCAAGAAACATCTGTTATATATAGCAACATATAAACTAGTTCTAATTATGTACCCATGCACTTATTTACCTATTCCAGGCATGTATATTGAGTACCTACTGTATGAAAAATATAAAACTGCTGGTAGTTAAATGGTAACATGATAAAAATTGTTTGCAATTGGAGAGAGAGATATTAGCAAAGTGAAAATATAGAGATGAAAGTAAAAGTATATTAAAATGTCAGAAGTGCATTTGTGCAAATGACAAATCCTTTTGCCTCAGGTGAGAAATTTTTCAGAATAGAGATAGCATTAATCTTGAAGGATGACTGACTTTTGGAATATTAAATAACGCCCATGTTGAGAAATAGTTAAACTTGTTACAAAAAAGACCCTTCTTTCTCATGTATTAGATTTAGTCATATTCAACTGCCATATTTGTAGATCTATAATGATCAAAAATTAGCTATCTTATAAAACTTCAAGCTAATACATAATGTAGAGTAGTGCTATTCTAAGATGTTTTTCTCTTATAAAGATCTATTTACTACCTAATATAAAAATCAAATATACATGCATTGCAAGGTTTTTCCTTTTTAACTTTAAGGGGGGGAAAACTTTTGCAACCAAATAATTAAAGAGACCAGGAAGTTATATGTATTATGTATAGGACTTACCTAATAATATCAATATCTAACTCTTTCTGCCAACTTACTTTGTTAGTAACCTCATACAATATACACAGGGTGGAGCAAAGCAGGCTTACAACTGTTAGTACATGGAACACAGATTTTATACTTGTATTATTATTTATTAATTATTGTGTTCTTTTCCATCTGAACAACTGTAAACTACCCTGATTTTTAAACCTCAGCCTAATTATGAGGTAGGCATTATTTATTCACATTTCAAAAATGAAGAAACGAAAGAACAAAAAGCTATGTTTCTTATTCAAGTTCAAACAGAAAGGAGCAGAATTGTATTCTAAGTGTATGACAGCAAAAAAAGCATATTTCATTGTATTAGAGATAAACAAACTCTAGTTTAAAAATGTATAGGACTAATGAAGGTCACAGTGGTGCTAAAATTTATATGAAGCTTAAAATGTAGACATTAAATTTAAAAATCAAAATATTCTGGAGCTAATTCAACCCTGGACTTTTCACTCTACAGATTTATTCATGGTGTTTAAAAATATCTACCTTTATCTTTACTCTTGAATTACTTCGGGATTTGGTTCATATTTCTTGTTAATATCTCCTATAGTTTGGAACTATGCACAATTCCTACCTTGTTTTCCAGCATTGAATGTTGCTACATGTAAGTCTACAGCCAGGTTAGGAGTCCCTACTTATAAGTGGAGGAAACTCTTTCTACCTAGAAGTTTGCAGATTTCTTTTATATCTTGATATTTATTAATTGAGTCAGAATACTTACCATTGAACATTTTAAGTCTTATTTTCTTGTGTGTTTTTTTTTTTTGCATGTATATTATGGTCTACTTTTTGCTAATAAAATTCAGTAATTCTGAAAAATGTCCTAAAATTCCCTGAATGACCAGATCACTGCTTATCTTTTCAAAATCAGTTCAAGTCATTCTGTTGCTAGTCCAGCCAAAATGACCTTCTGTCTCTTCTTCAAAGACCCAGGGTCTTTGCACAGAAGCTTAATTGCTGTGTCCCATCTCATGGTTAACTTCTCTTTCAGGGTAAGTGGCACTGCTCGGGAGCTATTTACTGAGCTTCTAAAGCACTGTGCATATTAAACTTCACTGCCAGTTCTTTCTCCCAGGATCCTATCCTCGGCTCTTATAGCATATACTGCAACTGTAACTATTTGGTTACATGAGATTATTTCTTTAATTTATTCCTCTAAACACTGTATAATTAGTGAGACAGAACCATATCAGTTTTGTTTATACAGAATCCCTAGCGTCTTCCACCTCACAAAGGGCTTTTGTTGAATGGGTGGAAGCATGCATGCGTAGATAAATGAAATCAAGAAATCATTAAATGTGTTTCTTTTAACCTGTCCAGTTTTAAAGCATGAAATCTCATTTTATCACTCTTGATGCCTTTTTACAGTTATTTTTACTTGGTTACTTAGAGATCATTAATTTCTTCACACTTGCCAACATGTCTCCCTAGGTACTTTGCTTGAGCCTTTATTTTTTAAGTCAGAGTGCCCCACGCTTGCACTGGACCAAGTGCACTAGAAAGTCAAGCCTTCTCCCATTTACTTCTGTTCAGCTCTCTCACTCCATGCCTGTTCTCAACTCATCACGTTCTGCTGGGCCCAGTTCACCCCTGTGCACTTCAGGATCTGAGTATTGATACCTGCCTGCTTGGTCAGCTCTTTAATTAGGGTTAAGCTTCTGAATTTTGCCACCGTATGGAATAATTTAGAAACTTGAAGGTAAAATTGTTATCTCCTTGTTCCAGACTTGTCTCTCATTCAGACAGGTCTGTGACCTCTAGTTTCCTTTAGTTCTTAATGTAAATTACTTTCCCTTATATAATTGCTGTCTTCGTGAAAAAGAAGGGCTGACTACATAATGAGACAGCCTAACCATTTAAATGCCTGAGTGACTATATTCATACTGTTGACTCACATTTCATCATAGTTCTGGGTCTGAAATAAAGGTAAACTCACAGCTGTCATGCCAGAGAAATCATGCCAGATCATTTACCTTTCTTCAATCTTAAAACTAAGTGGTTGTTTTTTAAAACTAGGACAATTTGGTGAAAATTCAACTTTTGGATAATGTTTTTCTAAAATATACTTTTATTGATTTCAGAGAGGAAGGGCAAGGGGGAGTTAGCTAGCAACATCAATGATGAGAGAGAATCATTGATCAGCTGCTTCCTGCATACTTCCTACTGGGGATTGGGCACACAACTCAGGCATATACCCTGAGCAGGAATTGAACCATGACCTCCTGATTCATAGGTTGATGTTCAACAACTGAGCCACACCAGCCAGGCTGGAATAATGTTTTGATGACACTAATACAATGTCTTTTAGACCTTGCATAAAATCAAATATAAAAAATATGGTAGTTTTCTCTACCCATTTCACCTACAAACCACCTATCTGCTGATTCAATAACAATTTCATTTGTTCTGGGCTAGCTGTTACTCCAATCAGAGTATTTCATTATGTTTGTTTAATTCAAAATGGCAAATGGTCACTTGTCTTCCCAAGCACCTTCTAACTTGGTTTCTATGCAGATATCAAGACTCTATGGCTTCTGTCAGATTGGCATGTGGGCTATTGTCTCATGTGTCTTGCAAACTGCAGATCACTGCTTATGGTATGTGTAAAAATAAAATCCAGCTTGGCAATAGCTTTCTAATACTCACAGTGGCATAATAGTGTAATCACAAGTGTAGGCTCTGGAGTCCAAGTTGATTTGTTTATATCCTCTCTGCATATTTATCATCTACCCTACCTTAGGCCAGCAACTTCTATAGTTTCTTGGAAAATGGCAATGAAAATAATACTGAATTGTGAAGATTTGATTTTCGGTGAGTATTACTTGAAATTAAATGAGAGTTCTAGCCATTTAAGAAGTCCACAATAAGAGATTGTCATTACTTCCATGTAATGTAAGAAGTCCACAATAAGAGATTGTCATTACTTCCAAGGAATATGATGCCTTGGCTGAATTATCCCAGTCTACCTTAGGAAAAATTAAATTATATATACTTGATCCTTTCGATCTCATTTTCTTTTTATATTTTCTCAGGATAACAGTGTTATTTTCTTTTTTAAAAAAGTAGAAAGAAGAAGAAACTCATCTACAGCTTATTTTTAATGTTTTCCTTTCTTCTCTCTCTCTCTCTCTAAAAAACAAAAAAAAAGGAAGGTAAAAAGAGGGGTAACACAGGGGAAACACAGACATATCAGAATTTCCCTAAATTCTGGGCCCAGCATACCTTCAAGGTATATTTCAACAGCATGACTGATGATCTTTTAGAATTACAGAAAAAAAAGCAAAACTTATAGTAGTTATTCTTGATCTTGGTCATTTTCATATAAGTACTTCTTAATACATAGTGTCCAATATATAAAATATGAAGAGAAATGTTATGTAAGATTCCATCCTATATAATAAAGAGGTAATATGTAAATTAACCCTCATGCCCTCATAAGATGGCTGCCTACAACCAGGCCAGCAGGGAGCTTAGTGAGAGTCAACCAAATGACTGGATAA
>PVJC01003093.1:61937-73364 GCA_004026665.1 Murina feae
CAGGTTGGCAGGGGGGCCAGTTAGGGGAGACCAGGCCAGCGGGAGGGGGGGGCAGTTAGAGGCAATCAGGCCAGCACACAGAGGCAGTGAGGAGCAATCAGGCTGGCAGGGGCAGGGGGGAGTTAGGGGTGACCAGGCAGGCAGGCAGGTGAGCAATTAGGAACCAGCAATCCAGGATTGTGAGAGAGATGTCTGACTGCCAGATTAGGCCTAAGAATCTAAATCAAATTAAGCCACCAATATTTTTAAATGGGAACATTTAATTTTTAAAAATAATTTTGAAACTTATAGTGAACTCCCTAATTTTGAAAATTTTTGAGAGTTTTAAAGTGCCACTGCAGACAACTAAATTTTAGATGGCACATTTGAATGAAAAACCAATTACAAGCATATATTCTATCAAACTTTATTATCAGGGAGAACCTATGTCATAGAACATGTATGAGAAAGCAAGTAAAAGTGAAGCAGAGCTAGAAATAGCAAGAGAGCAAGCAAATCATTGTATTTCAATGAAAGAAGATAATTCCCAACGAACAAGAATATTTCAATTCTTTAGGCTATAGAGTCACCAGTGAGTGTCAATACTCTGACCGTTATGGGTCAGAGTGTACCAGCTCAAACAGTCCATCACAGATTTTATTACCAGAGTCATCTCTGCAGCAGAATTTGATGGACCAAAGGCAGTGAACAGAAGATAAAGCAGCATGAACTTCCCAGCATACGTTGAAATATACTTTGTCACTCATCAATTATTCTCCATAATGATCCTCCAAAGTAGCTCAACATCCAATTTAAGACACCATAATCTAATATCGATGTGTTTTAACGTTTAATAAAATAAAGTGGAACCAGTGCAGAATTTAGTCAGACATCTGGGCTTAACTCCCTGCCACAATTTATGATCCATTTTTTAAAATCTGCTCATCTACATTCAAGAAAGTTACTTAACCTTTATTAAACTAATTGTTCCTGAATTGCAAAATGAAAATAAGCTTCATGCAGTTAATGTGAGAATGTAATTGATTTCATGCCTCACAGGAAGTGTATACTTTTCCCATTATGAAGCACATTTAGGCAACACAAACTGAGGTACCCACAAATGGGCATAAGCATCAACACTCAGGCTGTTTATTTTGGGCTTTATTTTTCATGAAATATTGGACATAGTATATGATGAAAGCTAGACTATAGGAGAAAGAGCTATTACAAAATCAAAGTTTTCTGTCCTTATTGATTTGAATAATATCTCAGGGACACCAAGTTCAATGAATTGATCCCAAGTTAGACTAGTTAGCAATTTGCAATATGTTTCACAATTACAAATGTCACCTTGCCTAATTCTGACTAGAAAGAGAATTGAACTGATCAAAATCTGACCAGTTACATTTCTGGGGAAATAAGAATTAGTCAAAGCTGTGCTTTGTCAAATGGTGATAATTAAATAAATGAATAAATGAACAAACGAATAAATGAATAAATAAAACCAACACTATGCTTTTCTTCACATAATAAAGAGATGCTTTTACTGAAAGACATTTGAAACAAATTTACAACACTTGGATATAATTACTCATGGTGACATACATAGAAGTATAGCCCTCCCCCAAATATCTCTTTTTAAAAATCCTTTTAAAAATAAATCAAATCCATTTTAAATGTTTTTCAGAACTTACAGGCCATCCTGCATGTTCCTTCTCTAGAAATAGCCACTATTCTGCAGTTGATATATGTATTTCCAGAATGAGCTTTTGAATTTTTCTTGCATATATAAGTGTCTCTGAGAACATAATTTATTTTGAGTAAAAGATACAAAACTTGGTTAATAATATAAAAACAAATTAAAAATAAACTTTTGTCATTCAAAGATTCACAGTTTTACAAAAATTATCTCTATGTAATAAAATTTTTGCTATTATGAACTTTGTCTTTTAAAAAACTTTATATTCTCACAACTTATCCCAAGTCAGACATACAAGTAATTTTTAGGTATGGATTATTTCAACCATCAAAAAGAAGGCTAGTATATCCTCATTAACTATTCATCTAATTTCTTTTTTAGTCCTACATTTTATTTATTTATCGTGATTTATTTCACTATCTTCAATATCATGCCCCCAAAAAAATATTAGCAAGACTTTCTTTCATGTTACATAATTAAATCAATTGTTTCAAACCTCCGTTGCTTCCATAAAGTATGATGTTAAAAGAGCTATAGAACTAGAAACTGGACAAGAGGAGAAAGAGAGAGAGAGCCTTTACATCCTAGTTTATAAAAGCTTTGCTTTTCATTTTTTCAATTACAAATAAAGTATGAATATTATCAATTGCTTTTTGAAACTATCAAATCATTGTGGTTAAGTTGATTATATTACTTTCTTATTTAATATTGAAATTTATATTAATGGATTTTCTATTGTATACAAGTAAATCTAGTTGTGTATATTGTTAAAAATATTCCTGAATTCTTTTTCTCAATAAGTTTATAGAATTTTGCATTAATATGAAGGGTGATATTAGCCTATAACTTATTCCCAGCTTGATCTCTTTCTTGTTTCAAAGTTTGTACTACACTACACTCAGAAAATGAGTTTATGAATCTTATACATTTTCTATTATTTAGAGACTAGGGACCCGGTGCACAAAAATTTGTGCACTGGGGCGGTGGGGGTGGGGGGGTGGTGTTTCCTCAGCCCGGCCTGTGCCTTCTCACAGTTTGGGACCCCTCTGGGGATGTCCACCTGCTGATGTGCCTGGCCAGCCTGGGTGAGGGGCCAAAGTCTGTTTGCAGACTGGTCAAGCTCCCCAGTGGAGACCCTCACCCCAGGGGGTGTAGCAAGCCTGGGTGAGGGGCTAAGGGCAGTTTCAGGCTGGCCACAGCTCCCACTGACCCTCCGGGCCATCTGCCTGGGAAGCGATGGGGTGGCGCTGGCCACCCCATAGGCTTCCCAGGAGGGGGCCTTGGGGTCCCCTGGCTAGTCCCGTCCCCCACCCTCCAGGCTTCTCTGCCTGGGAAGCCCATCAGGAGGCGCTGGCCACCTGATCAGCCTCCCAGGAGGGGGCTGCAGGGTCTGCCGGCTCGGCCTCGCCCCCCTGTAAGGCTTCTCCACCTGGGAGGCAAATCCAGTGGCTCTGGCCACCCCACCGCGGGGTCCCAGGGCCCCCCTGGAAGGCTTCCGCCTGGGAAGGCATCAGCCGGCCCAGGGTGGCAGATGCCTTCCCAGGACGGAGGCTCCCAAGATGGCGGAGGCAGCAACCCCAGAGAAGCCACACACGGGAGCTGTGGCCTCTGCCATCTTGGCTAGGCTAATTTGCATACAGTCACTCTGATTGGCTGGTGGGCGTGGGTTAGGCCATTCCGAAGAAACGGTTAATTTTAATATTACGCCTTTATTAGTTAAGATCTTATAAATTTAAGGCTCAAATTTTTTGATAAGACATTGTCTATAAAAACAACTGTGTTTGGAATTTCAGGTAAAAAAATTTTAATCAGGAATGTCTGTTCATTTTTTAATTTTTTTTTACATTGAATTTTTTGGAGTGACATTGGTTCAGAAAACATAGGTTTCAAGCGTACAACTCAATGAAACATAATCTGCACATGGCATCATGCACCCACCATAACAAGCAAAGTCTCTTTCAATCCCTATTTTCTTGCTCTTTTGCCCACCTCCATCTATTTCCCACCCCCCTTTCCCTCTGGCTATCACCACACTGTTGTCTGGGTGTATGGGTTATATACTATAGTAGAGGCCCGGTGCAAAAAATTAGTGCACGGAGTGGGAATGGGGGGTGGGAGGTGGTGTCCCTCAGCCCAACCTGCACCCTTTCCAATCTGGAACCCCTTGAGGGATATCCAACTGCCTATTTAAGCTCGATACCACGGGCCTGAGATCCCACGGGATCGGGCCTAAACGGGCAGTTAAACATCCCTTTCACAATCCAGGACTGCTATCTCCTGACCTCTCGCCTGCCAATTGCCCCTAACCACTCCTCTGCCAGCCTGATCAATGTCTAACTGCTCCTGTGCTGGCCTGATTGCTCCTAACTTCCCTCCCCTTGCCATGATTGTTCCGCTCCCAACTGCCCTCCTCTGCCAGCCTGGTCCCCCCCCAACTGTCCTCCCCTACAGGCCTGGGTCCCCCCCCTGTAGGCCTGGGTCCCTCCCAATCGCCCTTCCTTGCTGACCATCTTGTGGTGGCCATCTTTGACCACATGGAAGAAGCCATCTTGGGATTGTCAATTTGCATATTACTCTTTTATTAGATAGGATGTTGTTGTGGTGGTGGTTTTTGTGTTTTTATTTTTGTTTTTGTTTTTGTTTTTGTTTTTCTTAATCCCTTCACCTTCTTTCATCCAGTCCTGCAAAACCTCTTGCCTCTGACAGCTGTCAGTCTGTTCCATGTATCCATGGCTCTGGTTCTATCTTGTTCTTCAGTTTATTTTGTTCATTAGATTCCACATATAAATGAGATCACTTGGTATTTACCTGTCTTTGACTTACTTATTTACTTAGCATAATAATCTCCAGGTCCATCCACACTATCACAAAAGGTAAGATAACCTTTTTAATGGTCACATGGTATACCATTGGGTAAATGTACTACTGCTTTTTTATCCACTCATCTGTGAATAGCACTTGGGCTGTTTCCAGATCTTGGCCAGCATCTCTTCTTTGTTGATTTATTGATGATAGACATTCTGGCAGTTTTGAGGTGATATCTCATTATGGTTTTAATTCACATCTCTCTGATGATTAGTGACATTGAACATTTTTTCATATGTCTATTAGCCATCATCATGTCCTCTTCAGTGAAGTGTTTATTTAGGTCCTTTGCCCATTTTTTAATTGTGTTGTTTGTCTTCCTGGTGTTGAGTTGAATACATTCCTTATATATTTTGGAAATTAAACCTTTACCAGATGTATCATTGGCAAATATGTTCTCCCCTGTAGTAGATTTCCTTTTCATTTTGTTCATGATTTCCTTAAATGTTTGAAAACTTTTCAGTTTGATGTACTTCCAATTTGTCTATTTTTTTCTTGTTTTCCTTGCCCTAGGAGATATATCAGCAAAATTATTGCTGTGAAAAATGTTTGAGATTTTACTGCCTATGTTTTCTTCTGTGACTTCTATGGTTTTAAAACTTACATTTAAATATTTTATCCATTCTGAGTTTGTTCTTATGTATGGTCTAATTTCATTTTTTAATGTACTTGTCCAATTTTTCCAACATCATCTGTTGAAGAGACTCTTTACTCCATTATATGTTCTTGCCTCATTTGTCAAATATTTATTGACCATAATGGTGTGGGTTTATTTCTTGGCTCTCTATACTTCCATTGATCTCATATGGTTTTATAGTAGTATCAGGCTGTTTTGATTACAATGGCCTTGTAGTATAGTTTGATATCAGGCAGGATACTTCCAACTTTGTACTTTTTCAGGATTACTTAGGCTACTCAGGGTCCTTTTGGTTTTGTACATCCTCCTATTGTAGTTGAGTCTTAACGAGTCTCCCATGGGGTGTGATGCTGACCACACTATAAGAATAAATTTCAATCACTGTGTATGAGTCACTGTGCAGAGGCTGTCCCCTGATGCAGAGCTGTTCCCAGTAGGGTCTGGTATCTGACAGAATCCCCCTTTTGGTGTGCTGCTTATGTGGCTAGTTGGGTTGAGCCCTGGTGTGGTCTGAGGCCCACTGGTTGTACTGGTTCTGGGTACACTTGGGTAGGGTTCATGTATAGGTTGAGGTCAGACATCGCTTATAATTGGCCTTAGGCCCCCTGTCTGGAGCTACCATGCTATTCACTGTTTGTGTCTGTGTCTACTGGGCCTTGATATGTGCGGGAAGGGCCAGTCTGTGTACAAGGGTTGACTTCCCCCCAGCTTAGATCTAGAGGCAGATCTGTACAAGTTCCAATTCTTCCTGAGGTCCACTGTCACCTGTCAGTGATTCCACCTATCCCTGAGATGGCCCAGTTTTCCTACAGAGCCTTTCAAAAAAAGACTAGAAAAGGCCCAGGCTGGTGTGACCCACAGACCCTTCCACAGCTCATGAGCTCAGTAGTTTGTGATGATCAGGGTTAGAAGTGTGATGCTAGTGAGTCCTCTACTTTAAAGCCATGTGTCAATGAGGGGAAAGTGGCCCCTACTTGAGTCAAACCACTCAGTCTCTGCCAGAGTCTCTAACTCTAGTTTCCCCCAAGAGGGTTGCACTACAGGTTGTGGTTGGGTGGAGCCAGTCAGCCCCTCTGCAAGGGCAAGCTCAGCCTGGTGGAGTCACCAGACTTGGAAGTTCAGATCAAGAGTCTACCGTTGGGTGTGATGTTGACAAAGTCCGCAGGAGGAGGCCAAGCACTCTGTCCCATCCACCAACAATCGTCTCTGAGGGACACACACTACAAATGTCCCAGCTCCCAGCAGATCTCCCTCTCCCAGCAGACTTGGAAGGGCAGATCCAAATAGTCTCCTGTTGGGGGTGGTACCCACAAACCTGTAGGAGGCATGGTGGGCACTTCTTCCCTTCCCAGGATAGCACTGACAGAGCTGGCAGATGAGGTAGGAGTGCCCCACCACCACCACCATGAAGTAGCCACACAGTCCTGCACTCCTACCTCATCTACCAGCTCTGTCAGCACTATTCCCAGACAAAAACCTCCCTGGGAGACATGCTCCAAAAGTCACAGCTCTGTGGGGCATCCTGATCCCCCTGCATGACTGAATTCAACCCACAAGTGATTCAACAGGTGGGAAGGGATGACAGCTGAGTAATGGAGATGAGGAATCAGGGTCCTCTATCCAAAGTCACATAGTTCAGTCACTATCTGAGTCTCTGCTAAGGGCTTCCCTAGAAAAAGAGGATCCCAAAGGTCTCTACTGGGTGCAGCCTCAGAATCCTGCTGCAGGACCTGAGCATGACAGAGTGGCCTCGCCAATATGCAGGGAGCCCAGCAGTACACTCTGCAGGCTGGTGCTGCAACAACAGGAGCTCTCTTTATTAATATTGCATTTAATTTGTTTATTTTATTAGTCTTTCAAAAAACCAGCTTCTGAATTTAATAATTTCTTCCATTTGATGCTCTTGTCTTTTTGATAATTCGTTTTTGTTGTATCAACTTCTATTATTATCTTTCTTTATTCTTTTTTAGTTCTTTCTTCTTTAGGTTAAACCAAGATTTGCTTTTTCTAACTTATATGACACATTTTTAAGAAATCCAAAATGCAGAAAAGACTATACCAACTATCTTCATTATAAAACAAGAAGTGAAATCCCACAGTTAGCAAATGTACAACAAAGCATTTTTCCTCTTGTCATTGCCAATGCACAGAAACTCATTTGGAATTTTTTAGCTCATGCGGTTAAATGTAGTGTGCATTTTCTCATTTGGAGTTTTGTGACGTGTGAGATTAAATCTACTGGGTAGTTTATTGACCAAGTTTTCATCATATTTTATAAACTTAATATACAGTTTTTAAGTCTATTTTTAGTATTTTCATTAATGCAGAACATACAGCTCTGTATTTTTCCCATAATGACAGCTTTCATTAGTTATTATAGTTGCTTGGTTTACCTATAAATAAAAAATTAGAGTATGGGATTAAAAGTTGGTATGATTTTCTAAGGTCACTGAATAAGTTTCATTTGAATATAAAATCAGATATATTCAGAAAACAACCCAATAATCAATGTTTCAAATATTGTTGATGAGTTTTTTAAACTATAAGAGAGTAAAAATTATCTATGGAAAAATTTTAAAAATGATCTATGGAAAAACAAATATGATTTTTAAACTCCTTATGATTCAGAGATTCCAAATACATATTAGTGTATCAATGGCTTTGAGAATTCCTATTGTAGGTTAAGTAAATAATAAAATTAAACTCTTGTTCATCCTTGTTCAACTCAATGTTTTCCAAAAATATTTAAATATAGAACAACTTTTCTGAGAAATATCTCAAAAAGTGTTTGCTAAGTCCTAGCTGGTTTGTCTCAGTGGATAAGCATCTGCTTATGGACTGAAGGGTCCAGGGCACATGCCAGGTTGCAGGCTCGATCCCCAATAGGGGGAGTGCAAGAGGTAGCTGATCAATGATTCTCTCTCATCACTGATGTATCTATCTCTCTCTCCCTCTCCCTTTCTCTCTGAAATCAATAAAAATATATTTTAAAAATTAATTAATTAATTAAGACAGATCTGCATGGACCAAAGTTTAGGAAGCACTGGGCTAAATCAATGATCATATCTCTTTCTTGTTCTCACCATTTCTTTGATCTTTAGGATGACCAAATAAACAATACCTGCTATAACCATTATGAGTATTTTAATAAATTGAGAAATAAGACAAATGACAATGCTAACTGAATCCTAGATTTAATCAGACATACCCACCAAGTTACAACAGTGCTGGACAAAGGCAGGCTCTCACCGCATGGAAAGAACTGTCCCTAGAATAAAAACAAAGACCACAGCTCTCTGTGAGCAGGTGGGCCACCAATGACTTTAGAAGGTTTAAGTTGAGTCAAATCCTTCAATCATTCCTCTAAAATATAGTATTCAGATAAATCACTCCATCTGGAGAAGTCTTTATTATTCCCCAGCTTGCAATTTTCCTAACTTCTTGGGCTAATCACTATTCCTATATTATCCTGGTGTGTTCTCAACTTCCTTAGGAGAGTGAATCCATATTTCAGAAACCATGGGGTAACTGCTTCCTTGGGGCCTTCCTGGCTCTGCTTGTTTAGATAGTGAACCCCAAATTTCAGAATAGCACATTAAATCCAAGACCATTTCGACCATTTCATCATGGATGAAAAATATTTTCTTATTCTACTTTTCATCCCAAATTATGTCCAACTATATTCATTAATATATCGGAGTCCATTCAATTATATTAATCTAGAGGCTGGTGCATGAAATTCATGCACTGGGGGGGAGAGGTGTCTCTCAGCCCAGCCTGCCCCCTCTCACATACTGGGAGCCCTCAGAGGATGTCCTACTAACAGCTTAGGCCTGTTCCCTGATCACCTTGGGGAATGGGCCTAAGCCACAGTCTGGCCTCCCTTTGTGGGAGGCAACTGGGCTGATCAGGGGAAGGCACCAGCCCCATCACCCTTCTGCTGCTTTCACTGCCAGTCACTACAGCCACCAAGGTGTTTTCATCAATATGGACTCCAGTCCCTTCACCATGAAAAAATGACAACTTTCTTTAGGCATTTTCAAGATGTGTCTTTCATAGGATATGACCTTTCTTTCTTTGTGTTTTTTATCCTTACCTGAGGATACATTTCCATTGATTTTTAGAGAATGTGGAAGAGAAAGACAAAGACAAAGAGAAACATCAAAGTGAGAGGAACACTTTGATTGGTTGCTTCCTGCATGAGCCCTGACCTGGGCCCTGGCCAGGGAGGAGCCTGCAAGCTAGGTATATATGCCCTTGGTCAGAATTGAACCCAGACCCTGTGGTCAGCAAGCCAAGGCATCATCCACTGAACCAAACCAGCTAGGACAAGATATGACATTTCTTAGCCCTCTAGCAGTGGACCTTCATTTTTTTTCCTCCAGGAGTGCAGTGGAAAAACCCTAGATCACCTTTAGGGTTCTTATTACCCATGTTACTAAGAATATTACCAGTGGCATACAGCGAGCTTAGCCAATGAGTGGTCAGAAAAAGTGTTTCCTCTGTAGTTCATTCCAATTGCTGGCTCCACCCCTGCCCAGGCCTGCAGCCTTTGGCTGAGGCCTCTGGCCTGAGCAGGGGACCCCCAACCCCCTCCAATCACCTGGTCTACCCCTTGGCCTCCCTCCCTGCCTCCCCCGCCACCTGCCTGGCCAACAGGCCTAGACACTTCAGCAGCAAGACTGAGGGGACTGGGTACCACCATCTTGTGGCTATGGCCATGGCCATCTTTGTGACGGAGTGATGGAGTGATGACTAATTTGCATATTACTCTTTTATTAGAAAGGATGGCATTTAATACCCCAATTGCAAAATACACAAAGATATTCATCTCTTCTCAAAGGGTGGCATTTTGCAGATGGCAACACTAGTCAAAATATTTTTCTTGCTCCTGTGGTAGTTTAATAATGATCCCTGAAGATATTCACATCCTAATCTCTGGGTTGATAAATGTATTACTTGGATGGCAAAAGGGACTTTTCAAATTAGATTAAGTTTCAGAAAAAAATAAGAAAAAAAGAAAAAGAACTCATGAACAGATAACAGTGTGGTGATTGTGGGGGATAATGGAGGTGGAAGAGGGTATGGGGGTTAAATGGTGATGGGAACACATAAAATACAGGGAAATAAAGAATGTTGAGCTCAAAGGCAGGACAGAAGTCGCGGCACCTAATTTTACACAGTCAGGCTCAGCTCAACACTAACAAAATAAAGCTAGAACTTCACTATTTGGTAGTGAATGGGAAGACAGCTCCTGGACATTTAAATCCTTCACTCAGAGTTCTGCCTGAGGACCTCATTAAAAGCCCCCTCATGTTTATCTTTAAATGTTTCCACTTTCATCTAACTTTATCCTAAATCATGAGTCTATGAACAGATAATATCACAATCACCCACGAAAAATAAATATTGGGTGGCCATATTAATGCTCACAACTAGAATTCCTGCCCAGCCTATAAGCAGTATTGACAAGCTGCTAAGATCACAGTTTGTTGTTCATACCAGGAAGCCCAAAGACACACAAAAATAAACCTCCCTGTATTCTAAGTCTATAAGTTCCACTGCCTCTTTCATTCCTTGGTTTCCTCAGGACATTTTTAACTTATTTTTATTGAATGTAAAGGAATGACATTGGTTAATAAAATTCTGTAGGTTTCAGGGGTACAGTTCTACAATACATCACCTGCACATTATATTGTGTGTTCACCACCCCAAGTCAAATCTCCTTCCATTACCATTTATTACCCACTTACCTGCACCTACCTCCCTTTCCCTCTGATAATTACCATACTTTTGTCTTTCTATGAGGTTATTTTATTTGTTTGTTTGTTTGTTTGTTTTGTGGGAGTTTTTTTTTTGTTTTTTTTTTGGCTTAAACCCTTCACCTTTCTCACCTACTCCCTCGTAATATACCTCAAAATTTGGGGGCTTTGAAAAATAAGATAGATACCACCTGTGTTACCCTTTCAATTTCTGGACCAAGAGAGAAAAGGAGTAAGTATTATAATATACTAGAGGCCCGGTGCACGAAATTCGTGCACGGAGTGGGGGTGGTGGGTGGTGGTGGTGTCCCATAGACCAACCTGCACCCTTTCCAATCAGGGACCCTTTGAGGGATGTCCAACTGCCCATTTAGGCCCGATCCCACCGTTGGGATCGGGCCTAAACGGGCAGTCGACGCCCCTTTCATAATCCAGGACTGCTGGCTCCTGACCTCTCAAATGCCGATTGCCCCTAACCACTCTCC
>PVJC01003094.1:0-39395 GCA_004026665.1 Murina feae
CTGAATCTGTGAATTTCTTAATGGCAAGATCCAGTAGTTCAGTTGTTTAGCCCATGGGGCCCTGCACCTAAGTTGTTCATTTTTCAGTAGACAGACTTAAGTGGACACTTTGTGTGCATGCAACCAGTCAACACATGGCTATGTAAGGATATTTAGGTTCTTCTCAGCAGCAATAAGATCATACACACACTAGTTTATATATTATTTGTCTTTTTACTTTCATTAACTCTTCTCAATCCTCTTACACTATAGTTACCATTTCATTATATTTTCAACCAAGTAGATAGTTGATTACTTCTTCCATCATTGCATTTACTTTCGCTCTCGTGAGAATGCTAGTCATTAAATTTAAAAAAAAATCTATCAAGTTATTACATAGTTACCACACTCACTTATTCTGCTGTTCAGTGTTCTGGTGGTGATTTCAGTTAGCTGCATGCTGGTGATAGTTGTGATAACTCCACGCTTAAAGTGATGAATGACAGGTACTTCAGGTTGATGAGGAAACCAGTTTCCACATTTCCCATGACAGCCCTCAGTAATTTGAAAGTTCACCATTTAACAACAACAAAAAGGATTGCAAAGATCACTGGATCCAAAGCTTTATAACTGGAATTTTTTTCTCCTTTTCATTTGGAGAGAAAAATAGATCTTACAGAACTTCAAGTTTCATAATTACTAACAATGAAAAGAGTTTACCAATCCCCATGAGGGGTTGAATATAACAAGGAAATCTAGGAATATGAAATGTTATTTCCTTCTAACACTACTTGCTAAAACACATGGCAATAATGGTTGGTTTCCATCCTTTGAACCCCTATTTTATTACTATATATATTTTTATTGATTTCAGAAAGGAAGGAAGAGGGAGAGATAGAAACATCAATTGGCTGGCTCCTTGCATGCCCCCTTCTGGGGATCAAGCCTGCAACCCGGACACATGCCCTGACCCGCAATGGAACCATGACCTCCAAGGAGGTCTATGCTCAACCACACCAGCCGGGCTATTTCTAAATTTTTGAAATAATGTTGCTTCCTTCTAAAAGAAGTTTTTTTTAAAAAAATCATCTATGGCCACAAAATTTGAGTAGGTTGAAGTACTGAACTTAATTCTCTTAGTATTTTTTATAAAGTAGTCGTGGTGGAACAAAAGGGTAGCTGGGAAAAGGAACACTGGATTTTTTTTTTTTTTTAATTTGATTCTCTAGCATATTTAAATACTGCATAAAGGAAAAAGAGCCCTTGTATGACCTAGGATTCACCATAAGAAATGTAAAAAGTTAGTCTAAGGGGTCACTAACGTACTTCAGTTAGGTCCACAGCTTTATATACCATACCATGTATTTTAGTAAGAGAAAGTCTTCAGCACCATTATTGTAATAACCCCATAACCATAGAGCTCCCTTTGAAGGAAACATATTTAGGTTGATTAAATAGCTGAGAGCCTAGATTTTTCTTCCATAAAAATGAGATACCAAAGTGAAAAGAAACCAGGAGGATAAACCCAAATCCTGAGTACTAAAGAATTACATAAATAGAAGTAACCTGTTGTCATTATAGCATACATTCACATATAAAAATACCACACAGAAAACAAATCTTTTTAAAAAAAGATTTAAGATCATAAATAGGTCATCAATGTCACAACACATTTCAGAATTGAAAAAACAAACATTTTGGCTTTTTAGGAAAAAAGATCTTAAAAAAAAAAACAATTTCTCATCATTGAAAGGACTTTTACATTTTTAAATTTCCAGTCTCCTAAGGCACAATATTTATTTAATCAGAAAGCCAGTACCACCACCCTGCTGTAGCAAGAATAAGAGGCAAAGGTATTAGCATTAAGAAAAACAGCAAATTTTATGGACCAAGAAATTTTATGGACCAAGTG
This sequence comes from Murina feae, assembly GCA_004026665.1. Classification (NCBI taxonomy): domain Eukaryota; kingdom Metazoa; phylum Chordata; class Mammalia; order Chiroptera; family Vespertilionidae; genus Murina; species Murina feae. The sequence continues at coordinate 1,892 of PVJC01003094.1, forward strand.
ATGATCAGTTTAGTTAGGAAGCCCCAGTGTTGTTATACAGGACTTTCTGTTAATTTTTAAATTAAAGTATTTTACCTCAAACAGATTTAATTCTCTTCAAAGGAGCTATGAGAGGAAAGGGGATTGGTAAAATACAGTATACTTTCTTTAAAAAGGACTTGGGAGGAAAAATATCTACTTGAAAAGTAGAGGGAGGGGCACACATTGTATGGAACCGAGATTAGAGGCCTAGTTTATTCCCAGTCTTCAGGCAGATCTGGAAAATAAGACAGACGAGGTGAACCCAGTACCAGGTGCATACTACAGGCATCTCTTCCCTAATCGCACAGCCCATTCCACCCACCAAGATGCAGTACTATGCTATAATCAGACGCACAAGGTGTATTTTTTATCTAATCAGAACGTTCTTAAAAATGAACTTTTACATTTGTTATATTTTAAACTGCCTTGCTTTGTCCTCTGTGATACCAACTGAACTTTAAGGTTTTATATTGTACATTGTGGTGATTTAGTGTTACTTTTAAAAGAAAAAAACCCACAGTTAGTGATTGTCCACAGATGAAACACGGGATGAGGTTCATAATGAATCATCATGGAGTGTTATGTTAGTCACTTGTAAACTCTTGACAGTTAAGACGGGGAACTGTGTATCAGACACATCCGAGTGCAGCAGGAGAGGAAGAGACACCTATGCATCATTCCAATTCCGACAAGGTGCACGGTCTGCGGAATTCTTGTCCACGTTCATGGAGCCATTTATTGGACACTGTGAGAGAACAAAATGTGTTAATTTCCCCACTGACTAGTATTCAATTCATCGATAAGAGATAGTTCTAGAATAAAATTTTTACATGGTCTAAAAGTTCAAGACCAAAACTAGATAAAGGCAGATTTTACTTAGTCTTTTAAATACGTCACTAAATGTTAGAAACACAGATTTTTTTTTTAACCCTCACATGAGGATTTTTTACTTTTATTTTAGAGAGAGAAAGGAAGGGGGAGAGAGAGAAACATTAACTGGCTGCCTCCTGTAAGCACCCAGGCCGGGGATCTAACCCATTACCTTTTGGTGCAAAGGACAATACTCCAACTAATTAAGCCACAGAAGATTTCAGAAATGAGTCTACATCTGTGTGTAACCTAAAGTTGCTAATGTCCAACGTAATGCTTGAATGAGATTAAAATGTAGGTACAGATAGAACAGAACACTGTTTGCAAAATACAACCTCCAATGAGCATAGGCTTCACTCCAAAGGAGCAGCTCTCTGATCATTCCCTACTATTAATTTCCCATTCCTTCTCCTGTATCACAGAATCTAATCAGTGGCATCAACATGTACACAATACCTAGAACCCATAATTCTTAACTATTTGTTTACCTTTCTCAGCTTCTGTACCCAATCTTTTATTCATCACACTGCCAATTTTCTTTGCTTTCCCACCCTTTTGCTGCTGCCTGAGTGCAGGCTTTTATCACCATCCACTTAGACAATGAAAAAATCTTTCTAAACTGATCTCTTCATTCTCATCCAGTGGTTCCCAAACATAATCATCAGGGAAGATTTTTTAAATCCTGATGATCAGGTGTCACTCCTTAATCTTCCTATGTCTCATACGGTGGGCACTAGACACACTGGGCACTTGAAATTTGGCTAGTGACACACTAAAATATTAAAATGAATGTATGGGGGTTAAAATAACTTCACCTGTTTCTATTTTTTTAATGTGGCAAATCCTGTACTTCATGACCTTGACTGCCTCTCTCACCCATGACAGTCCTGGACCTGGTTCCTAGCATGCCTAGAAAAGTATTTTCTATCCCCAAGACCAAATTTAAAATGAGGCTTTATAGAAGCCTCCCCAAGGTAAGGAGTCGCCATCTTTGTACTAGTGTGTACAACACAATAAGTGCTCCATTAGCATGTCTGAGACAACTGTGAACCCTTAAGGCAGTAGTTCTCAACCTTCTGGCCCTTTAAATACAGTTCCTCATTTTGTGACCCAACCATAAAATTATTTTCATTGCTACTGTTATGAATCATAATGTAAATATCTGATATGCATGATGACCCCTGTGAAAGGGTTGTTCAACTGCCAAAGGTATCTCAACCCACAGGTTGAGAACTGCTGCCTTAAGGGTAAGGGACTGTCTTATTCAACTTTGAGTCAATTAACAATTCTTAGAGTAACAAGTGGAAATAATCTATCATCAATATTCTGACCTATTAAAAGTAAATTTATATTAAGATCAGCACCTTGCCCTGACCAGGTGGCTCCGCTGGTGGGAGCATTGGCCCGTACAGGAAAAGGCACAGGTTTTATTCCTGATCAGGGCACATACCTAGGTTTCGGGTTCAATCCCTAGTCAGGTGAGTATGGGAGGCAACTGATTGATGTTTCTCTCTCTACAAATCAATAGAAAATATATCCTCGGGTGAGGATTAAAAAAAAGATCGGTAACTTGCTTGATTGAATCCATTCAATGTTAAAGTCACAGCAGGCAAATTTGTCGAAAATTTTGTTTTCCATTTCTTTAAGATATAGATTATAATAATTTCAAAATATGGAACAATAATCACAAATTCTGTTCAGAGAATATAGAAAACACTTACCCCATTTGTTCCCAACTAGCACGGGACACGCTGCATGCCGTGTGCTATAATCTCCTTCTCCACTGGCAAAGAGGTTGTACCAGAAAACAGCAGTTCCCTGTGGAGAATACATAATTATCCCCAACTAAAATTCCAGGTTATTATATATAACTCTTTGCAGAAATTACATTTTCCCCTGAAATTACTCCTCTATGGCAGCTAGATCTTCCTCTAATATAATTTTGAAAATAAGATTGTCATTTATAAAATTTTGCTGATCACATGAAAACACTACTACCCAGCTGCTTGACAAACAAGGGTATTTGCCAAAAGAAAACTAATATTAGCACAATGGAGGGGGAAACTCATATGGAACCTATTTTAGAAATGACAACTTTTAAATACTACCATATCTTCCGGCGTGTAAGACGACCCTCAACTTTTGAGAAGATTTTCCTAGGTTAAAAAGTTCAGAAGGAGACCGTATGCGGCACAAAAAGGAGGTGACCGGAGACACTTGAGGTCTCCATCGCCGACTTCTGAGAAGATTTTCCTGGGTTAAAAAGTCGTCTTATTCGCTGGAAAATACAGTAAATCCTTGGTGATTCATTACTCTAGGCAGTCATGGTAAATGGTGCTATAGGAGAATCCATTGTCTTACCTAGACGTATATATACTACCTTTAAACATTTATTTCGTGATTTAATTAATGAATTACAGATGTACCTGACACAAACCAAGTTTACCTTTTTGGGCCAAACACTCGCTCCTACTTCGGGAAAAACAGTGGCTCCTCCTGCGGACACATCACTCATCTGTAAGAGGTGAGAGAACATTACCCAAGTGCTGACAGAATAAAGTTAAACGTGCCACTGTGTGGCAGATGGAATACTGAATACCAGAGCACGTTAATATCTGGAATTCTACTTACATAGATGAGTTTGTGCATGATACTCAGTTTTTAGAAAACAAAAGATGCTGTTTAGGTTTGCGTACTTAAATAAAAAATATAAAGCAAAGGAATTATAAAGTTAGGAAGAGAAATGGGACTATAATTTGGGAAAGGCACAACATATAGACAGGTAACGATGATGGTTTAAAATTGATAAACCAAGTAATACAAGGGTAATACATTATTACACTAAAATATAATCTCCATGGGAAGGAATGTTCATGTTTTGTTCAATGCTGAGCTTTAGTGTCTAGAACAGTATCAGGAATACTAGGTGCTCAGTAAGTGAAATAAAAACCAAGAGAAAAATAATAAACTAAAATCAGTTTTGTCATTTCTTGTGGTAGGGAATCAACATAGTTATATTAACTGAGAAGTAGAAGATGAAAGGATTCTATAGTTATGGTCTTAAAGGTAACCTAGAATAAAAACACAAACCTTCCAAATTAACTGAAGCACACAACATAGCAAAGGAAACAAACCCTATAGTGATTTTTTCAAAAGAAAATAGAAGGTATTGACAGGTTAAACCCCCACTCTATGCTATGTCCACAAGTCACATCTAACACGAGTGACTTACCAACAATGAAAACAGCGAAGATTTCCCAGGCAAATGCTGTAAACGACGACACCAAGAAGCAGGTGTCCCCTTTAATATTTGCCAAAGGTTCACAAACAGTGAGTTCAAAGTGGGATTATCTCCAGGAGGGAGTGGCAGGAGGTTGTGGGGACAGCTCACATTCTGGGCATTCCTAAGCATTTTACTTGTGAATAGAAGTAATGAATGAACACACCAGGACAGAGTGAACCTGACATTCAGAGCTATGCTCAGAGAGAGAGAGAATGTGCTGGGAGAAGCAGGCCTCACAGGACTTTGTGACCAACAGGTACCAAGGCCCTGTTCTTAGAGTCCCATGTTGTGGCGCTCCCAAACCACACCATCCTTGCAGGCTGGATCACCTCTGAACAGATTGACCTTAATATCAAACACAGTCTAAAGGTAAAAAGCAGTAAAAGTGAGAGAGAAAACAGTATTTTTACCATGAAAAATATATAAACAGTAACAAAGAACTAACAACTCTTAAAAACTAATAGCAATGAAAATAACTTTGGAGCCTGGCCAGCATGACTCAGTGGTTGAGCACTGACTTATGAACCAGGAGGTCACAGTTTGACCCCCAGTGGGGGCGTGCAGGAGGCAACCGATTGATGTTTCTCTCTCTCCCTTCCTCTCTGAAATCAATAAAAACACTTTAAAAAAAAACTTTGGAGAAATTATGTGGCTCACCTAGGAATAATATTCAAATAAAGAGGGGGGATGAATATTAATATAATCAAAATGTTATGTGATTAGAAGGTGGTATAATAATCTAACAAAATCTCATAGTCAAAACAAATGTTTAATGGCTCTTAAACATCTGAAAAGTTACTTAACTTTCCTAATCAGAGAAATGCAAATTAAAACCACAATAACTGCCAATCTGGTAAGTGAAAAGGGTACAGATCAAGAAGTTTGACAAATATACCACATTTAAAGGTGCAATCTCAGGAGAGTTCATCTCTAAAAAGTAGAGAAGACTCAGCCTAACTTTTATATAATGTATCAACTTCTCTCCTGGATTTCCTTTTGTGATAATTTGCTCTCACTTAAAAAATATATAAGTCTTATATCTCCTCCCTCCTCCTCCAATGGCATCTTAGATCTTTTTGAAAACAAAATGGAGTTATGAGAGGATGGAAATAGTGAAGGAGGGGTGAAGAGGTTGGATTGGATACAGGGAAGGTTGCAGGAAGTGAGATACAATCCTATCCTATATAATAAAAGGCTAATATGTAAATTGACCAAATGGTGGAATGACTGGTTGCTATGACACACACTGATCACCAGGGGGCAGTGTTCAATGCAGCAGCTACCCCCTGGTGGTCAGCGAGAAGCCAAGCTCATGGCTGGTGAGCACAGTGGTGGGAGCCTATCCCTCCTCCACCTCAGTTGGACATCCCCCAAGGGCTCCCAGGTTGGGAGAGGGCACAGGCCGGGTTGAGGGGACCCCCACCCTCATGCACAATTTTTGTGCACCAGGCCTCTAGCAGTTATATAATTTATGTGGGGGGTAGCAGATGGAAAGAATGAGGAAATAAGTAAAAAATCAACTTTTAAAAAAAATCCTCACCTAAGGATGTATTTATCAATTTTAGAGAGAGAAGAAAGGAGAAAGAAAAACACTGATGTGAGAGAGCAACAACGATCAGTTAGTTACCTCGACTAGAGATTGAACCTGCAAGCTAGGTATGTGTCCTGACCTCGAATTGAGCCCACACCATTTTAGTGTACAGGATGATGCTCCAACCAGCTAAGCCACCCAGGCTAAGGTATTTTTTTTTTAAGTTAAAGATTACAACATTGCAGATTATACTTTCCAAATATAATGTTCTTACATGCTCTTTTTACATGACAAGGACATTCTTCTTGAGGGGTTAGGTCTGTGTCCCCTCCCCTTGAACCTTGGCAGACCTTTGCTGTTGCCTCAATAAAATAGAGCAGAAGTGACACTATCTGACTTCTGAGGATAGGTATTAAAAGTGCCCCACACTTTCTGCCTTGTTTTGTGGTGACACTTGTTCTTGCAGTCACCATGTGAGGAAGCCCAAGCCCCATGAATGTCTTCTGGCCAACAGCCAGTCTCCATGTCAGCCTTCAAGATGGAGCCTACCTCTCATTAACATCTGACTGCACACGCATGAGAGAGCCAGAAGAACCCAAGCAAAACCCAGTGAGCCTCACAACTGTGAAAGAAAATAATTTTAAACCACCCAGCCAGAGTGGCTTGGTGCACTCACCTATGAACCAGGAAGTCATGGTTCGATTCCTGGTCAGGGCACATGCCTGGGTTGCGGGCTTGATCCCCAGTAGGGGGCATGCAGGGGGCAGCTAATCAATGATTCTCTCTTATCATTGGTTTTTCTCCCTCCCTCTCTGAAATCAATAAAAATATATCTCAAAAAATAACATTATTTTAAACCATTCCATTTAGGGATGATTTGTTATGCAGCAATAGTTAACTAGGGCAAATATTATGATCAAAACTTTTTTTTCTATATGTATCAATACTTCAAAGTAAAGAGCACACTGTTTTGAAACTCTAATAATGTCAGAATGGTTCTCTTGATGGCATCTAGGGTGCTACTACTTGATCTGAATGCTGACTTTATGAGGTGTTCACTCTGAAAATTTGTTGATATACATCATATCAGAAAAGTATACAACAAAAATTATGAAAATGTGAGTATCTGCAGTCACCATCTGACTACAAATATATAAATTCATATGAAATATGGAGAAGCTTATATACACATAGATGACTAAACAGTCCATACTACAAAAGATCAACAATGACTATCTCCAAGTAGTGAAACTATCAGTATAACTTCTTTCTTCAGGTTGTAATATAATTGAAAAAAGTACTTTTTAACTCCTTTTACTAGGATGATAAAGAGCAAACATCTGAACACATCAAAATAAATGAGTCAAGACCCAACTTAAAGATTTTAGCTATAACTTACATAAAACAGCCATGTTGCAATTCTATTTCCTGTCCCCAACTCTTTGAAAGCATCTGGCTCGTCTTTCTGTAAATAAAACAGAATTCAGTAATGCAAATTTTCCAGTGGCAACTAAACATGGGTAAGATGCTGAAGAGTATGCCAAAAACAACTCCAAAAGGTTCTTCTGTAATATCTAATGCACAATAGCAGAAGACATTTAAATTATTGGTTCAGCTTGTACACTGATTACTTTTGATAAGACCACTGGGGGAAAAAACAGATTTATTAACCTAAATAATGAGAACCAATAGCTACTATTCAGAATATTTAAAACATTAACATCTGTAGTTTTAGCTTCCCCCATACTTTATAGCTCAATATGTTAAATAAAGATCCAATATTTATTAATCTTAGGAATATTTAGGCAATGACAGCTTTTTAGGATCCTGCTTTGACACTATTCTCGTCTCTTTACATCTATTTTATATTTTTTATTTTTCTGTCTCTTTAGCTTTATCGGCCAATTCACTTATTTACCTCAGCTGTCTCTAATCTGTTTCAACTTATCTACTAAATTTTAAATTTCAAAATTTATTCAATTAGAACTTCATTTTTCAAATATGTTAAGTCATTTTGAGAGGTTAATTTTATCCTACCTTTTATTTTCTTAATGTTATATAGTTATTTTATACTCTGCACCTGATAATTCAAGTATCTAATATCCTACAAGTGTCTCAATCTGTTGGTTGCTTTAGTCTCACCAACAGTGTCTTATTACCACTTACTCATTTTTTAAAAAATGAGTTACTGTTTATATGCTTGATCTTAAAATCCTAAAGATGCTAGAATTAGGATGCTTCTCTTCAGGGAGCCCAGTACCAAGGAGCCCTACTAAGTGGAACTACTTTGAGTTAACTTTTCCTCTTCCAGGCAGTACAACTTGAAACCCAAGCTTCAGTGAAGGCAGGCCTGTGCTTTAACTCCCAGAAGCAGCTCCCCAGACACACCACACTCCAGCCAGGATGGTGAGAGGCAACTCTCCTTATGGCTCCTGACTCAAAGCAGATGATTTTCAAAGCCACCTGTCTTTCTCTGAAGGTGTAATCCTTCTGAAGATCTAGGTTTTATGCAGGTTCAGTAGCTTATACTTTGTCTGTTAATCCCCAAAACTCTAGATTCCTGGAATACATGTCTTCATCCTCAGCTTTTTTGTCCCCCTTTAACCCTCTAATTTTAGTCTCCAGATTTTCTTTGTTCAGTTTGCCTTTGGGAATTTCCTCTACTTTCTTCCAGGTTCAGCAATGCACTTAAAACTATTCTTATTTTATTGTGCATCTAGGTGTTTTTTACTGCTAAAAAGGCTTTACAGAGTATTTATTCCACCGTGCAGCCATGAATTCTAAATATGCTATGGAAGTTTTTCCTTTTTATTGAATTTATTGGGGTGACACTAGCTAACAAAATTATACAGGTTTCAGGTGCACAATTCTGTAATACATCACCTATACACTGTTTTGTGTGTTCGTCAAGTCTCCTTCCATCACTATTTATCCCCTCTATACCCTCCTCCACCTCCCCCAACAATCACCACACTATTGGCCTTGTCCATGAGTTTTCTCCTTTTTTCCAATCTCTCTACTCCCCCAACCCCTCGCTGCTGAACGAACAGCTGTCAGCCTGCTCTCTTTATGTGTCTGTCTCTATTTGGCATGTTAGTTCATTTTGTTCATTAGACTCCACATATGAGTGAAATCATACATTACTTGTCTTTCTCTGTCTTATTTCATTTAGTATAAATGCTCTCCAGGTCCATCCATGCTGTCTCAAAGAGTAAGATTTCCTTCTTTTGTATGGCTGAGTAGTATTCCATGGTGTACATGTACCACAGCTTTTTATCCACTCATCTCCTGATGGCACTTGGGCTAGGCAACTAACATGTCATACCTAAGCTTCAGTGGAACTACATTCTCCCTTGTTTTTACTTACCCGTGCAAAATCAAAATGGGGTTCATACTGTCCTCCCACTCCATAATTTGCTACCTGAAGGAGAGAAACAAACCATGAATGAACTACCAAGATGACTATTCAAAAAAACTACCGTCCACATTTTGGCCTCTTATATATCGTGATTAGGTACTTTGAGAGAAATGAGAAGCAAAGCACTGACAATCACTTAGAGCTCCTAAGGAGCCAAAGATGGAAAACTACGGAGAGCTACTCTATGCTGTTGCAGAGCCTTAATATTTCCCTTCAATATACAACAAACTCAATTTTGAATTAGAATTAAAATTTCCTAAACTAGAATTATGAGGTTCCTATGATTTTCACTAAACACTTTCCTTTGGAATTTAAATAAAGACTTGTTTTCCAAAGCCCAAAATGCTGACCAACTCCCAATATGCTCTAAGTCCCCCTTCCCTTATATTTTTCCCTCTAATGTAAAGGGAAGAAGGTAACACCAACTTAACTATTCCTGCTGATGGCTCCAACAACTTCAATTGGTTAGGACACTGTCCTAGTGTGAAGCAGCAAAACAAAGTTAAGAAAAACATTTGGTCTAAGTTCAAGTTCCAGCTTTCTCAGTTATAACTTCAGATAAAACCTCACTTGTAAAATGAGAACTATGACACCTTTCTTTACTCCCTCCTTCCATCACAATATGATAAAATGCTGACAAGAATAAAAGGAAAATGTAAAGGGTAATGCTGATCAGTCCTGGCCGGTTTGGCTAAATGGCTAGAGCACTGGCCTGCAGATCAAAGGGTCCCGGGCTCGATTCCAGTCAAAGGCATGCACCTTGGTTGCGGGCTCCTCGCCAGCCCAGGCCCCGGTCCGGGTGCAGGCAGGAGGCAACCAATCAATGTGTTTCTCTCACATCGATGTTTCTCTCTTCCACTCTCAGTCGAAAAATATCCTCAGGTGAGGATTAAAAAAAAATACTGATCAAATGAAATGAGAAAATAATTACAAGAATGTTGCCCATAGCAAAGTCCAAGTCCTACATAAATTACTATTACTCTGCATAGTTAACTTATGTTAGACACCTTGAGCTGGGTCAGCCTATTAAGTAGAAATACATCAAGTAGCCTAAAAGAGCCTGTGAAGGTTAAACAGGGAAAGAAAAAGGACATATCAAAGATTTCTAGGAATAATTGACAATTTAATTAAGCAAATTTAAATATAGGCTGTCCTGCTTTGCCCAATTCCAAAATGCACAAATCTCAGATAACATGGTTAGCTAACCCAGACCCCAACACACAGTTGAAACTTCAGTTACCGTGTACAATGTGAGTAATGTATAAAGTACAAATGTCACTGCTAGGTCTTCAGTCCCCAGGTTCCTATATAAATAACAGCTGCACATCATGATCAGTGACCAATCACATCCCTTCTTTCAAAGTCTGTGATTACCACTGCACATCTATTATGCGGTATAACATACTGGATGAAAAACATTCAGGCAGTAAATCATGCAATTGCATTGCCTCCTTATCTCACAGGGAAAACCCATGTGATATTTTACAAGAATATATAATTCAGCAGTCCTCAACCTGTGGGTCACGACCCCTTTGGGTGTCAAACGACCCTTTCACAGAGGTCGCCTAAGACCATCCTGCATATCAGGTATTTACATTATGATTCAGAACAGCAACATTACAGTTATGAAGTAGCAATGAAAATAACTTTATGGTTGGGTCACAACATGAGGGAACTGTATTTAAAGGGCCAGAAGGTTGAACCACTGAAAAAGGGAATTGCCCAACAAAGATAAAGTACAACAAATGGAAAGCAATAATGCTTCAAGTGAAATTCAAATCAAACTTAAATGGAGATTTAGAAGAAATAGCTACAGAAAATGCTTCTACTTTTGCTATTCAAAACTACCTATTTTGAAGATGGCCACGGAGTCGGTGGAAGCTACATTCACCTCCTCCCAGTGCCAAACCAGATTTACAGCTAAATTATAGAGCAATCAGCCTAAATAACCAGCTACACATAAATATTATAACCAAGGATTTACAGAAGAAACCACATAGAGACTGGTAGGAAGGGTACAGGCACAAAAAGGGCTAGCCCCTGCACCCACAGGTGGCAGCTGAGAATCTGAAGGGATATCTTGGCTGCAAAAGTCCTCCGTGAGGAGCATGGGCCTCACCCAATGCCAGGATCCCTAACGGGGACCACAGAGCCAGGAACAGGAGCCCACATAGCATCTGGCTGTGAAAAGCAGCTGGGACTCTGTCATCCTGGAAGGAGGAGGAGTCCGCTGGAAACCAGGTGCTCTCTTAAAGGGCCAATGCACAGGATCCTGTTCTCAGACACCTGGGGCTCTGGTAGAGGGAAGATAACTCAGGGCACAGGGGAGTCATAAAGCGGAAGATCTGGGTAGCATGGCCTTGAGGTCCCTGTGCTGAGTACCTATTCCACACTGCCCTCAGGCGCCACTGCCCCAGGCTCAAGCACTCCTATTCTTAAAACACCAGCTGGGAAGTGTACTAGCCCAGTCCTCCAACTACTGGCACCACCCTGCTGAGCTCTAGACCTGCAGAAAGACCTGCTGGCTGCACCAACAGGCCCTTTGGTGCACTCTTTCTGGAGAAGCGATTGGCGGAGACTCAGTCACTGAACTGTGTAGCTTTGGAATGGGGGCCAATCTTCCCCCACTCCCACACTCAGCTAGTGCCCACCTACCTGATATTGTCCTTACGACTCCCAGTGGCCCTGCCCTACTTAGCTCAGTCTGCCAGAGGGATCAGAGTGCTTCTCAGGGCTGGGACCTTCAGAGAATGTCTCCCGGGAGGCTCTTGTCCAGGACTCAGACGGGTGCTGGGTTGTATGGCTATGGCGCAAGGTGCCACTCTTACCCCCAACCTCCCAAGTTCAGCCAGTACTATGGCTCCAACAGGAGGCTCATTTGACCTGTCATTCTGGCTCTGCCCTGCTGATCTTGCTCCTGCACTCCTCCTGGGGGAGCTAGGGTTAGAGACTCTAACAGAGACAGAGTAGTATGGCTGTGGAGTAGGGGCTACTTTCCCCCCAATAACTGCCTGACCATGCTGCCTTCAAGCAGGAGACCCACTAGCCTTGTCCTCCCAACCACAATCACCCTGCCCCATGGAGCTCATGCCTATTGGAAGGGTCTGTGTGAGTAGCATTCAGCCTGGGCCCACCCTAGTCTTCCTTCAGAAGGCTCTCAAGGAAGACCAGGCAACCTCAGTGGGTGGTAGAGTGGCCAACAGGTAGATGGGTGCCTTAGGGTGCTCAGAGCTGGACAAAGCCAACCTTTATTCACAGCTTGGCACCTCCCACACAGAAGAGGCAGCCACAAACAGCAAATTGCACAGTAGCTCCAGATAGGTATCCCAGGCAGCATCTGACATTGACCTGTACCAGAACCCCACCCAAGGGGACCCAGAACCAACACAACCAATAGCGGCTTTAGACCACACCAGAGCTCACCCAACTAGCCACAAAAGTAGCACACCCTCAGAGGGGTCCTGCTAGGCACCAGACCCTGCTGGGAACAACTCCACTCAGGGGCAGCCCCTGCACAGTGGCTGCATACACTGTGATCAAGGTCTTTCCTTATGGACAGACAGCCTGAGGGTTAACCCCACCCAAAACCAAACCAGCAGCATTCAAAACTCAACCACAACAGGAGGGTGCACATAATCCACATGAGATATTCCTGGAGTACTCAGTTCAAGTGATCTAGAAGATTGCGCCTCTGAGCCCCATAAGACACCTACAACATAAAGCCACCACAACAAGTTTGGGAAGTCATGGCAGATATACCTAATACACAGAGACAAACACAAAAAAGCAGACAATATGGGGAGACAAAGAAACATGTCCCACATGAAAGAACAAGAGAAATCCCCAGAAAAAGAATTAAATGAAATGGAAGTAACCAAGATACCATATGCAGAGTTCAAAACAATGGCTATAAGGATGTTCAAGGACCTTAAGGGAAGAATAGAAAATTAAAAAAAAGAGATAGTAAGCATTAAAAAGGACATAGGCCCAGTCAGCATGGCTCAGTGGTTGAACATCGACCTATGAACGAGGAGGTCACAGTTCGATGCCCAGTCAGGGCACATGCCTGGGCTGTGGGCTTGATGCCCAGTGTGGTGCTTGCAGGAAGCAGACAATAAATGATTCTCTCTTGTAATTGATGTTTCTCTCTCTTTCTCCCTCTACTCTCTTCTCTGAAATCAATACATATAGATATATTAAAAAAAAAAAATCTTGCCATCTGCAAAGTATGGATGGACCTAGAGGGTATTGTGCTAAGTGAAATAAGACAGAATGAAGACAAATGCCACATGATTTCACTTAAATGTGGAAGCTAAAAAAGAAGATAAATGAACAAGTGGAATAGAAACAGACTCATAAATACAAAGAACATTTTAATAGTTGCCAGATGGGAGAGGGATTAGCAGGATGGGTAAAAAAAAAAAAAAGTGAAGGGGTTAAGAATACAAACTGTTAATTACAGAATAGTCATGGGGATGTAAAGTACAGCGTAGGGAACATAGCCAATAATATTGTATTAACTACTTATGGTGTCAGGTGAGTACTAGATTTACCAAGGTGATCACTTCTAATCACTGGGTTGTACACCTGAAGGTAATACTGTACATCAACTTTAATTAAAAAATAGAAAATTACTGCCCTGGCTGGGTCGCTTGGTTGGAGTATCATCCCAATATACTAAGGTTGCAGGTTCAGACCCTGGTCTGGGCACATAAAAGCAGCAATCAATGAATGTATGAATGGGTGGAGCAACAAATTGATGTTTTTTTCTCTCTCTTTCTCTAAAAATCAATCGATCAATAAATTTTTTAAAAATTATTAAAAAGAAGTATAAAAATATATGTAGAATGAATAAATATATATATATAGGGTGTGTGTGTGTACTGTGGGGAAAAAATTGCGATTCATAAGAGGAGGTAAAAATAACATTAACAGCAGTTTGGAAGAAGTTGATTCCAACGCCCATGGATGACTTTGTGGGGTTTAAGACTTCAGTGGAAGTACCTGCAGACGTGGTGGACATAGCAAAAGAACTAGAGTTAGAAGTGAAGCCTGAGGATGTGACTAAAGTGCTGCAATCTCATGGTAAAGAGAGACTGCAATTTCAGGTGTTGTTTTTTATGGATGAGCAAAGAAAGTGGTTTCTTGAGAAGAGATTGTAAAGACTGTTTGAGATGACACAAGAATTTAGAATATTACATATACTTAATTGATAAAGCAGAGGCAGGACCTGAGAGATTGACTCCAATTTTGAAAGTTCTACTAGGTTCTACTATCAAATAACAGTTCTTGCTACAGAGAAATCATTCATGAAAGGAAGAGTCCATCAATGTGGCAAACTTCATTGTTGTCAATTTTAAGACATTGCCACTACCACCATGATCAGTTAACAGTCATAAACACTGAGGCAAGATCCTCCAACAAGCAGCAAAAATACTGCTGAAAACTCAAATAGGTTAGCATTTTTAGCAATAAAGTATTTTTAAATTAAGGAATGTACCTTGCTTTATAGATATAATGCTACTGTACACTTAATAGACTATGTACGTATAGTGTAAATATAGCTTTAATATGCACTAGGAGACAAAAAATTGGTGTGAGGTCACTTTATTGTGATATTTGCTTTATTGCTGTGACCTGGAACCGAACCCGTAATATCTGCAAGGTAAGACTTTACTTAAAGTATATGAGGTTTCTTTCTGGGGTAAAAAAAATATTCTGGAATTAGACAGTATTGGTGGTTGCATAAAGGCCAGGTCCTTTTTCCGGTAACAAAACCAGTGTAAATCTTACGGTATATGAATTATGTCTCAATAGAAAAGAGAAGAAAAAGTATTTTTTTAAAAAAAGAACTGCCCTGGTTACCTGACAGGCCTCGGGATGAAAAGTACACACATTATAGTGTGCTTCATAAATATTAGTGTTACATTTTTTTCATTTCCCTATAAATTTATACTGGACAATGAGTTTTTAATGTTTTAATTTTAAATATTTTTTATTGATTTCAGAGAGGAGAGGAGTGGGAGAGAGATAGAAACATTAATGAGAGAGAATCACTAATGGGCTGCCTCCTGCTCAGCCCCTACTGGGGAACAAGCCCATAACCTGGGCTTGTGCCCTTGAGTGGAATCGAACCTGAGACCCTTCAGTCCGTAGGCTGATATTCTATCCACTAAGCCAAACCAGTTAGGGCAAGAGTTTTTAATGTTTTGATAAATTTTAACACAGATCATATAATTTTCCCACTGATTAAAATTATTACTTTGTGATTGAGTACTGCCTATGCATTATCAGGAAATCTCATCTGAAGCATCTTTGAAAAAACATCTTTTGTAAAGATAATTTAAGGATAGTGTGATAGCATATAATGCAAGGATAATGTTATTACCCACCTGTAATTCCTCTGCTGTGGAAACATCTAGTCCTGTTAGATCTTGTATTCTCATATTAATTCGAGACACCACAGGGTTTTCATAGCCAGAGAGCCAGGCACTAAGAACAAGAAGAAATAGTTTTACTGATAATGTTTCAATACATGAAGACCAATACCTGTATTGAAAGAGCTGTAATATATGGGACAATAAGTCCTTATCTATAGGCATTTAGTTGATTTGCTTGTTTAATATGCTTTTTACTAATGAATGTTGCATTTTTTACAAAAACATGTTATATTTTACAGTTAGAAGCTGGAAAGGAAAATTAACCTCATTATAGTTTTTATGAAAATAAGTGGATTAATGTAAGTAGACTATAGAGTGCTAGTTACATTGAGAATTTTTTTTTTTGTAAATTCTGGAAAAATCCATACCAAACTTAAAACAACTATTCCTTGTAGATAAGGTATGGGAATTGACTGGAGTGGAGGTCACAGGGTTTGAGGCCTGATTTATACAATGCTAATATTTTATAAGAAAAAAATTTCAGCCCTGACTGGTTTGGCTCAGTGGATAGAGCATCAGCCTTCGGACTGAAAGGTCCTGGGCTCGATTCCGGTCAAGGGCATGTACCTTGGTTGCAGGCACATCCCCAGTAGGGGGTGTGCAGGAGGCAGCTGATCGATGTTTCTCTCTCATCGATGTTTCTAACTCTTTATCCCTCTCCCTTCCTCTCTGTAAAAAATCAATAAAATGTATTTTTTTAAAAAAGAAAAAAATTTCATGTTACTTGTATTTAAAAAAAACTTTTTTGGATTAACCCTTACCCAAGGTATTTTTTCCATTGACTTTTTTTTTTTTTTTTTTTTAAGAGTAAGAGGAAGAGAGAGAGGAAGGAAAGGGGAGAGAGAGAAAAAAACATCAATGTGAAAGAGACACACTGAATGGTTACCTCGCGCAGGTGCCCGGATCAGGGCGGGTATTGAACCTGCAACCCAGGTATGCCCTTAACCAGGAATCAAACCCGAGACTCTTCGGTTCATGGCCAACACTCTAAGCACCAGCCAGGACTCAACATATTCTTGCTAAAAGCTGCAATTCAACTGTCTGGCAAAAACACAATCATGAATGAGTTTTTTTCCTCCACACTTACAGCTGTGTCATGGAACCCATGAAGAAAGTCATGGAACAGGGTGGATGTGTCCCACTAGAAATGCATGAACACCAACCCTTCCAAGGGCCCTTATCTCTACCCCAACCCACCTCAGCCTCTCCCTTCCCTCAGAAGGCAGCTTATCTCCTACCTCACAGAGAACACAGAAACCATAGAATCTACCTACATTCACATCTACCTGCTCCTTTTAGTTCATTCTAGTTCCTTTATTCATTCCAGTTCCAACAGATTTCTCTCCATTATCAAAGGTGAATCCTCTGCCTTAGATTCTACCATATCCTGCATTTTAGGAGCCATAAGTCACTGATTAGTCCTTTCTCTATTATATAATTAACTTCCCTTCTCTATAACTCCTCCCACAGATTTTATTTTTTTTAATAGATTTTTTATTGATTTCAGAGAGGAAAGGAGAAACATCAATGATGAGAATCACTGGTTGGCTGCTTCCTGCATGCCCCCTACTGGGGGTGATCGAGCCCACTACCTTGGGCATGTGCCCTTGGCCGGAATCAAACCTGGGACCCTTCAGGCCAATGCTCTATCCATTGAGCAAACCGGCTTTTAACTGAGTTTAAGTCTCTCCCGTTAAATAAACAAATAAAATTTAAGTTTTTCCCTTAACTCTTCATCTCCTTCCAGTTGCCAACCTCTTTCTCCTCCCTCTTCAAGTAAACTTTTTCAGAGACTCCCCATTTCTCAATCTATTCCATCAAAAATTTTCTTACTAATATCACCCATAACTCTACTAACTAGAGTTTCCAATTCTCAAAGTATTTGCTCTTCTGGTAAAATGTCCCTCCTTCTTAAAACTCTCCTCGCTCACTCATTCTCCCAGTATCCCTTCAGTCTCTGGCTGCTCCCTCCCGGCCTCCCTTACAGCCTCTACCACTGCATCCTGCCTCTCCCCACTGCTGTGCCCAGCAACACTTCAAAAACATGCTTCCTCTAGCCTTAAGGCTAGTGGCACATGCTCTTCTATCTGCCCAGAATAGTCTTTTTCATTTTGCAAAGGGAAGCCTTTGGATTATTATCACTCTTGTCATCTTTTCTTCCTTGACTCTTCCCCATGCCATGCTCTGTCAAAGCTTCCTATTTTTTATTTTTTTTTGAGGAAGAGGAAGGAGGAAGTGGTTACTACTAATCATAATGTGAAAAATGATGTGATATGATAGTGCTATAAAATTTACATTGCTCACATCCATTTCAGAGGAAAATATATTAGGATTCTTTTTCATGGACTGACTTCATTCAGTAAAATCATTTTTTAAAAAGTAACATTTTCTCAACTGTGGTATGAAGTTGTCAGAAAGACCACTATAAAATCCATAATAATAATAATTGACAGGATAAGAACCACATTAATGTACCTTTTTCATTGGTAAGGCAATTGTTTGCTATGAGTGCCACAATGATTAGCAATTTTCTCCTTAAGTAACAGATACTCAATTGTTCAAGACAGAAATTAGCCCTAACCAGTTTGGCTCAGTGGATAGAGCGTCGGCCTACGGACTGAAAGGTCCCAGGTTCGATTGCGGTCAAGGGCATGTACCTGGGTTGTGGGCACATCCCCAGTAGAGAGTGTGCAGGAGGCAGCTGATCGATTGATGTTTCTCTCTCATCAATGTTTCTAACTCTCTATCCCTCTCCCTTCCTCTCGGTAAAAAATCAATAAAATATATATTTTTAAAAATACAGAAATGAGTTCTCTAATTTTGCCCTCTTTTGGAGCACAAGCAAATATGTTTGTTTTTTGTGTATGTAGGGAAATATTGTAAAATGCAGCTGTTGTAGTCTTCTAAAATTTTCCCTCACAATTAAATAGCGGTAATTGTTAGGAATATACCTTTGTAATAAATGCAGTTTTTAAAATAGCAACACTTTGCCCTGACTGGTTTGGCTCAGTGGATAGAGCGTCGGCCTGCAGACTGAAGGGTCCCAGGTTTGATTCTGGTCAAGGGCATGTACCATGGTTGCGGGACATCCCTAGTAGGAGTTGTGCAGGAGGCAGCTGATCGATGTTTCTAACTCTCTATCCCTCACCCTTCCTCTCTGTAAAAAATCAATAAAATATATTTAAAATAAATAAATAAAATAATAAAATAGCAAGACTTCTAAATAACTTCTCAAAACTAGCTTTCTATTTTGGCACATGACCTATAACATTACACATTTGGTATATTTTTTAGTAGTCTTCTGTTGACCATACTTTGCCTTCAATAAGGGGTTAGTGTTGTGGTTTCAAACATTTTTACATGTTATAGACGTTAAGATAAGTTTTCATTTCACTGAACTGAGTTTTTTTTTCTCACTCAGGCACTTATGGAAGGGGTTTGAGCACACACACATCTGCATACATATAGGTGTATATGTATTTTTAAAGTAAGTTACTTGTACCATTAAAATAAAACTAGACTTCAGGGCCAACTCTGAGAAACAATTTTTCTTCCTTAGAAATCCTTTTCTAGGTTGAGAAAGGTAAGACTGTTTGCTGAAGGATTTTTTGAGGCTATTGTCTCTCTATCATCTATTAATACCACATTGCCATGTCTTACTGCCTACATTCATGTCCACTTCCTCAGCAGCACTGGCCTCTTAGAGCAGCAATTTTCAACTGAATTTTTAAAACATGCAATACCTGACTAGTCAGGAGCACTGACCTCTTTTCCCTTAGACTGTCAAATAAAAAGTAAATTTTAAATAGGACACCTGCCAACACAATAGCCATCCAGTGTGAATGAGCCCAAATTATACCTTTTTGGCCAGATCAACAAAAAACACATTTTTTGTTGTGACACAGAATTTTAGTAATTAGTTTATGTGTGCCATGAGGTGAAAAGGTTTGAAAACCGCATCTTAGAGTACTGTCAGAAACAGGATGTGTATTTGAGCACCCAATGCTGTTTGCATCTTTCAGTAACTCTCATTCTCCACATTAGGCCCGATCTTGGTACCAAAGTAACTATCAACAAAGCTCAAGAATATCTTCCTCTGCAGAACAGCCAATAGTTTCTGTGCTTCTATGCACTCTGAACAGCTATATACCTTCACTCCAACCCCTCTGCCTTTCCTAAATACTGGCACTACATCTCCAGAGCATGCTGCTTCCACTTACCCAGCTGTGAATGCTGCCCTCCACCCGTAGCCCTGTGTTGTTCAGAACCATGGTCTTTTGGTCTAGGGACATCTGCTAGCACATGTTATCTGCCACAGCCCAGACCATCTATGACAGGTCTTCCACCCCATTCAGATGCTGTAGGGATCAGAGCACCCCAACCCAGTGGGAATCCTCTTCAGCCTATTTCCTCAAAAGGTTGAGGTCTTGCTGGCACACCACTTCTTTCCCAGAAGTGTCTTTGCCTGTATATACTCTTAACATTTTCTTGGATGTAATGAAATAAAATTATTTATGCCTTTGATACTTCACAGATCACGTGACTTTGGTAGGCATCTGTTGAATGCTACTATGGGCCTCCCTAGTGGTAGGGAGGGTGGATAAGGGTGCCCCTGTAGCCCTAGAATGATCTTGGGCTTCTCACCACCTCCATTAACCTCAGAGCTGGCAACTGCCTGCAGCCTACAGCCTGCAGACCTTCGGGAGGAAGGCTACCTTCATGCACCTGAAGTAGAGCAGGCAGCTGCCCATGTGTTCTTAGAAGGCTATACGTCCTTCTTTTGTGCCATTTATCCCAGTAGTTGTACATTAATTTATTTAAGTAAGATGCCTTCATTTAACTACTAGTTCCTAATACACGTAAATGCTGTCTGATTTTGCTCCTCACTTTATCTGCAGAACCTATTACAGTGCCTGGCACACAGAAAATGCTCAATAAGTATTTGCTGAATAAATGCATGAATCCTGAAGACTTCTTAGAACTAATCTAAGACTTATTCTAGTTTAGCATAATTATTTACCTGGTGATCTCTTGCAAATGTATTGGAACTGGCTGAGTAGAATGTCTCAGTGTAGCAGAAATAGGAAGGATCCAAGAATTTTATTGTTATGAAGGATATAGTTGATAAATATACTAAGAACTTATTTCTCCCCAAATCTGACCAAATTCCTAATGTAGTATGGAAGTATATAGAACTAATATAGTATGATAATGTACTTATGTTTTCTGCCTGTCAGCAATTTGATATTTTTAACTTTATAAGCAGCCAGCTACTGACATAATTTTAATAGATAACTGCAACAAAAGATTGCCAAGTGGTCTAATATAGTGTCAAACTAAATTTTTTTTTACATTTTTTTATTGATTTCAGAGAGGAAGGGAGAGGTAGAGAGACAAAGAAACATCAATGATGAGAGATAATCATTGACTGGCTGTCTCTTGCATGACCCCTACTGGGGATGGAGCCCACAACCTGGGCACATTGACCAGAATCAAACCTGAGACCCTTCAGTCTGCCGGCTGACGCTCTACCCACTGAGCCAAACTGGCTAGGGCTAAATACATCTTGATAGGACATTTCCTATTCCATACTGGAAACTAACACCCACAGAGAACCTGCTTTCTGCTTCAAATATCTTCAACTTCCTTTCTACCAGCAATATTTAAGCAGCTATTCTACCTTTTCTATTGTACTTTGGTAAAAGCAATGTTCTTCAGCCTCAGAGGCTGGATCCTCTATCTATGCTTTTATCAACCCTTTCTAACCCATAGGCCTATTTCAGCAGGTACTGCCTCCCCATTATAGTTCATCTTTTCCTTGACAATGCTTGCTCATTCTTTAGTCTAAAGTCTTCTCTGCCTAGAACACCTTCCCTTTGCATTCTAGCAACTACCATTTCAGTCTTTTACTTTACACTTTGCAAAAGCAAGAAATGCTTATTATAGTGAACAAATGGTTCTGGGACACTATAAGCACATTCAAAAGAAAGAAGTTAGACCTGTAACTCTCACTATATGAAAAACAATTAACTAAGAAGGTTTTAAAGACATAAATGTAAGAGCTAAAATTATAGAACTCTTAGAAAAAAGCATATGCATATATCTTTGTGACCTTAGAATAAACTGTTTTAGCTGTGACCAAAGGACTAGTATGCATGCATATAAGCCTAACCAATTGACACAGACACCAGGGGGGTAAGGGCATGAGTGAGGGAGGGGGGGGCAATAAGGACACATATGTAATACCTTAATCAATAAAGAAGAAAATAAAATAAAGTCTACATATATTCACACAAAAAAATAAAATAAATAACCTGGATGCCCTATGTGGCTCCATTGGCTGGAGCATCATCCTGTACGCCAAAAGGTTTCCAGTTTGATTCCTGGTTAGGGCAGATACCTAGGTTGCGGGTTCGATCGCTGGTCAGGGCGTTTATGGGAGGCAACCAATCAATGTTGCTTTCTCACATCAATGTTTCTCTCTCTCTCCCTTCCTCTCTAAAATCAATAAACATATCCTCCTGTGAGGATAGAAAATAAAATAAACTGGACTTCAGCAAAATAAAAAAAACAACTTGTACTTCAAAGGACACCACCAAGAAAGTGAAAAGACAACTAACAGAATGGAAGAAGATTTCTACAAATCAAAAGTCTAATATGACTTGCATCCTTAATATATAAAGAACAATGACAACTCAATAAAAGATGATAAAAATAAACAAAGGATATGAATATACAGTTTTCCAAAGAAAATATATACATTTCTAATAAAAGATGCTCAATATCATTAGCCACCCAGGAAATGCAAATCAAGACCACAATGAGAGAGGGAGAAGGGAGAGAGAGAGAATAAAAAAAAAAATACCCACAATGAGAGACCCTGTAGCACCCACTAATTGAAAAAGCTGTCATAAAAAAAGATACAATAGCCCTAACCGGTTTGGCTCAGTGGATAGAGCGTCGGCCTGTGGACTGAAAGGTCCCAGATTCGATTCCAGTCAAGGGCATGTACCTTGCTTGCGGGCACATCCCCAGTAGGAGGTGTGCAGGAGGCAGCTGATCGATGTTTCTCTCTCATCGATGTTTCCAGCTCTCTATCCTTCTCCCTTCCTCTCTGTAAGAAATCAATAAAAAATATTTTTTAAAAAAAAGATACACTAACAAGTGTGAATGAGGACATACAGAGATTGGAACTCCCCTCACCCCACACATTACAGGTGGGAATGCTAAATGGTGCTGCCACCTTGGAAAAGTTTGGCAGTTATTCAAATGTTTAAACACAAAGTTACCATATGGCCTACCAATTCTATTCCTAGGTATACACACAAGAGAAACTTAGTAAACTATGTTCACACAAAACTGTGCATGAATGTTCACAGCAGCATTACGCATAATAGTCTAAAAGTAGAAACAACCCAAATGTGTACCAACAGAAGAACAAGATAAAGTGTGGTATAACCACACAAGAGAATATTTGTTCAGCCATGAAAAAGAATGAACTGATACTTCAACATGAACAAACTTGTAAAGCATAATGCTAAGTGAAAGAAGCCAGATACAAAAGACTACATATTCTATGCTTCCATTTACATGAAATAGCCAGAAGGAGTAAATCCATAAAGAAAGGAGGGGAGCAGTTGCCTATGAGATGAGGATGTTAAAGCCAAAGGAGTGCAGAATTTCTCTTTGGGCTAATGAAAATGCTCTTTGGGTTAAAATGTTATTGTGGTGCTGGATGCACAACTCTGTCAATATATCTAAAACCACTGAATTGTATTCTTTTTAATATATTTCTTTTATTGATTTCAGAGAGGAAAGGAAACATAGAAACATCAATGACGAGAGAGAATCATTGATTGGCTGCCTCCTGCATGACCCCGCGGGGGATCAAGCCTGCAACCCGAGCATGTGCCCTTGACCAAAGTTGAACCTGGGACCCTTCAATCTGCAGGCCGATGCTCTATCCACTGAGCCAAACCAGCTAGGGCTAAATTGTATTCTTTAAATGAGTGGACTGGATGGTATCTGTATCTAATATAATAAAAGAGTAATATGCAAATTGACCCTCACTCCGTTACACCTAAGCCACCCCACCAGCCAAACCACACCCACTAGCCAATCAGAGCAAATTAACCCAGCCAAGATGGCGGCCGGCAGCTATGGAACTTGAGCAAATGGAGGCTTCCATTGCACCATCAAGGGAGGAAACTGCCTGCCTAGGCCACTCAA
The DNA here is from genome assembly GCA_004026665.1 of Murina feae. Taxonomy (NCBI): domain Eukaryota; kingdom Metazoa; phylum Chordata; class Mammalia; order Chiroptera; family Vespertilionidae; genus Murina; species Murina feae. The sequence continues at coordinate 25,684 of PVJC01003094.1, forward strand.
GGCAACAAAGTTTCAATTATAGAAGCCACGGAGCTGAAGCAAACAGGAGGCTTCATTTCACCAGCAATCTAGGAAAATGCCTGCCTAGACTGGCTTTGGCCTCCGCTCAAGGCAACAAAGTTTCAATTATAGAAGATAAATAAACCCCAGAAACCGGATTCCAGCCAGCCTTGCTGGGACGTTGGGTCAACGGGAGCTGTAGCCAGCCTGCAAACAGCCATCAGCCCCTCACCCAGGCTGGCCAGGCACCCAGTAGGGACCCAAACCCTGAAGGTACTGTGGGCAGCCTGAAAACGGTCCTCACCCGCTCACCCAGTCTGGCCACACCACCATGCGGTGAGGGTCCCCACTGGGGGGCTTGGCCAGCCTGCAAACAGCCATCAGCCCCTCACTCAGGCTGGCCAGGCATGCCAGCAGGTGGACATCCCCTGAGGGGTCCCAGACTGTGAGAGGGCACAGGCCATGCTGAGGGACATCCCCAAGTGCACAAATTTTTGTGCACCGGACCCCTAGTATCTCAATAAAGCTGTTTAAAAAATGAATATTTATAAAATTTGCAAACAATACACAAATATATAAAGTCCCTTTCTGAATCTCACTCCTCACAGGTAGACATTATTAACAAAAAAGCTGTATAGCCTCTCAACATTTTCTCCTGTGTATAAACAAACACAAATTTTTTTTTAAAAAAATAGGAAACTACCCACCTTCCAATCACCCACCTCAGTATCTACATACATTTTCCCCCTGGAAATACTTCCAACATCTTTCCAAAACAATACATATAGCACTGCCTCATTTAAAAAAAATTATTGTGGTCAAAAATACATAACATGAGCCTGGCCAGTGTGGCTCAGAGGTTGAGCATTGACCGATGAACCCAGAGGTCACCGGCTTGATTCCCGGACAGGGCACAGGCCAGAATGCAGGCTCAATCCCCAATAGGGGTGTGCAATGTGATAAAAATATCTCCCTTCCTCTTTCTAAAATCAATAAAAATATATTTTAAAAATAAATAAGCCCTAAATGGTTTGGCTCAGTGGGTAGAGCATCGACCTGCGGACTGAAGGGTCCTAGGTTCGATTCCGGTCAGGGGCATGTACCTTGGTTGTGGGCACATCCCCGGTGGGAGGTGTGTAGGAGGCGGCTGATCGATGTTTCTCTCTCATCAATGTTTCTGACTCTCTGTCCCTCTCTCTTCCTCTCTATAAAAAAAAAAAATCAATAAAATGTATTTAAAATAAAATAAAAATAAAATAAAAATAAATAAAAGTACATAACATGAAATTAACCATTTAAAAAATATATGTGGTAAAACATATGACAAAAATCTACATTTTAACCACTTTAAGTGTACAATTCAGTGGCATTAAGTACATTCACAAAGTTGTACAACCATCACCACTATTTCCAGTCAGACATAATGTTCTCAAGGTTTATCCATGTTGCAGAATGTATCAGAATTATATTCCTTTTTAAGGATGAATAATATTCCATTGCATGTACACATTTTGTATATTCATTCATCCATCAATGGACACTTAGCTGCTTCCACATTTTGTCAATTGTGAATAATGCTGTTGTGAACATGGGTGTAGAACTATGTTTGAGTCTCTCCTTTCAACACTTTTGGGAATAGACCTAGAAGTGGAATTTCTGGATATGGTAATCCTATGTTTAACTTTTTGAGCAACTTCCAGACTATTTTCCACAGCAACTGTCAGATTATTTTCCACAGCAACTATACCACTTACCATTCTCATTTCTCACTGTTTTCAAACTACTGCTTTTTTTTTTTTCCAAAATAAAATACATTTAATTCCAAAATGACCATGAAGATCTATCAATAAAGCACTGGTTAAATAAGGTTATTTTTTCTCTATTACAAACAATACAGTAACAAAAATCTGTTTTATCTTTGCACAGAAAGATATTCTTATGGGAGTATCTTTGGGATAAATTATTAGATGTGGAACTGCTTCAAGACTTTTACATTTTGATAAAGGATGTCAAACTGCCCTCTAAAAAAGTTGCAGATTGCACAGCCAGTGTGCCTCAGTGGTTGAGTGTTGACCTATGAACCAGCAGGTCACGGTTCAATTCTTGGTCAGGGCACAAGCATGGGTTGTGGACTCAATCCCCTGTGTAGGGTGTGCAGAAGGCAGCCTATCAATGATTCTCTTTCATCATTGATGTTTATCTCTCTCCCTTCCTCTCTGAAATCAATATAAATACATATGAAATTAGCTCTGAATTTATACTGCTGTAACGTTGATATTCAGTGGAGACAATGATACTGTAACGTATGCTAACTATCTACTTTTCAGGATCTGGAGGTCTTATTCCTCACTAAATTAAATCATCAGAAACTAGGGTTCTTTCTTCTAGTACTCATTGTTTTAACTGAGAATGTAAAGTTGTAGCATTTATTATAGCAGGAAAAATCAAATGAAGAATATATCTTTACCTCTTTAAAACTATAATTGAAAATATCAACTAAATTTTGAAGTGTTTTTCCATAAAACACATTTTTTTTGCGTGGAGCAAAGCAGAACTCTGTCCAGATAATTTTATGCTTCCCTTTTTCCACTTAATGAGATAACCCAAAATATCTTCCTTTTGGTCTTATTGACAGGAACCTAAGAGTTAAGTTGTACATACAGAGCAACATTTCAACTTTTTCTCTCAATGATTTTCTGTTGTTAAAAAAAAAACCTTTTATTCTTTTCATATATGATGTTTTAAAGTATCACTGGAATGCTTTCTTTGAGTAAGGAGCAATATTCTTATACTGCCTGACTATATTTCTAATACATTAGTAAGGAAGGCATGCTCATATAAACAGACAAACAATACCATTTTGGAGGTTATAAAGACTGTTCCAAAACCCCCAAAAGGAAAATATGAGTGATATAATTTGAATACTATTACTACCTCCTTCTTCTAAATCAACAGATATGAAAATGAACATTTCACAATCAGTTAACAAAACTACTATGTAATTTTTTTAAATCTTAACCCAAGGATATTTTTCCATTAATTTTCAGAGAGAGTGGAAGAGAAAGGGAAAGACAGAGAGGAATATCAATGTGAGAGAAACGCACTGATTGGTTGCCTCCTGCATGTACCCCAACCGGGTCTGGGCTGGGGAGGAGCCTGCAACCAAGGTACATGCCCTTGACAGGAAACGAATCCGGGACCCTTTGATCCTCAGGCCAACACTCTATCCACTGAACCAGACTGGCTAGGGCCACTATGTGATTTTTTAAACCTTTCTATTCATTCATTCATTCAATGACAGTTTACAATCATTATTTTCTATTAGTTTTGGGTGTACAGCACACACGTGATTTTCCCTCAAAAGAGCACTCAGGGCCCAAAGTGCCAGTTACAGAGGACAAAAACTTGCCAAATTTTTGTCTCTAAGTGCTTGAGTTAACAACGAAAGACTAACCAGACTAGTCCTTTTGACTTTAGTGGTCAATTACACAGTAATACTATAGATCTGTCCAGTTCTGTTATCTGAGAAGCACTGATCAACCCAATAGAGGCTAATGCTGTTGTTAAAAGTTATTCCAATTTTTAAAAAACTGAAACCACTCAAAGCTATTTATCTGTCTCTATATTGTAAAAATAATATACTTTTATACTGTACTTGCTCCTTATTAACATGGGTAAATTAAATTTCAAGCACAATAAAGTATCTTATTGTAGAAAATCTGTACTCCGGTGTAAAAAAAGACCACTTCCAAGAATAACCCAACAGAAACAAAGAAGTTTTTTCTACCACACAAAATAGATTATTTGCATATCTCATTTATAATACTTTAACTGGACTTTATGAGCTCATAGTTCAACTGTCTTTTTGGTACACATAACCGAATGCTTACCTTTTAAAATACTAAAATTCCATTCTTCTGATTTAGCCAAAATTATTAGCTCTTCCATTAAATAGCTGTAGTAAATATTTAGGTTTTTAAAAAAAATATTGGCAAAGACAGAGATGGTGTGCTAAAAGTTCACAGTCAGTCAATTAAGTAAATAAAAACTTTATGGTTTTTAAACAGTAATGGATTTCCACACATACTTTTCCCCTCAAAAAAATCTATTTGCTAGTACACTGAAACATGTTTTTACTTCAGAGAAGAAGACGTAATCACTTAGAAATTTCTCAAAATATGGGTATTTGAAATTCCCTTGTGATCCTTTCAAATCACAGATGTTCCCAGTACAAGAGATTAATTAACATCAATACACATAAATTCTTTTACTTTGCATTTAGATGCCTTTTTCAGAGCTTTAATTTATGAAGGCAACATAAAACACTCACTTATTTCACTTGTAGGACTCTTCAAAAATCAGATTTACAGTGATGGTTAGAAAATATCTCAACATAGATATTAAGTCCCCAAACTAGTAAAATCTTTTTGTTAAAATGTGAATTGTTTTGGACATTTTATGGAGTAAAATGTCCTTCAACAGGTAACACCCTTTCTTTCAACTTATACTTTATTTTATTTTTTAAATGTTTTTATTTACTTCAGAGAGAGGGAGGGTAGAAAGAGAAAAACATGAATGATGAGAGAGAATCATTGACTGGCTGCCTGCCTCCTATACACCTGCTACGGGGAATCAAACCTGCAACCGGGCATGTGCCCTGACCCAAAATTGAACCACGACTTCCTGGTTCATGGGCCAAAGCTCAATCACTGAGCCACACTGGCTGGGCATATATTTTATTTTTAAAAGTATTTTCCCGAGAGTAAAGATAAAATCACTATGCTATGGAATTCCCTTTTAAACAGAAACACACACATACTTTGTATACTTGTGCCAAAACTGGGTGAATTTATTCTGATGTTACTCAGTCTTCTAATGCTACTCACAAAGTATTTTCTCCTGCTATATATAATATAAAATATGGCTGTGCCTTTCTCAGAAACTTATTGCTTCTCTGAGCTATAAAACTAGAATATTTCAAAAATAACTTTAAAATGTTTAGAAATATTTAGTTCTCAATGAAAAAATGTTTGTTAGAGAACCAAGATGGCGGCATGAGGTATATACCTAAATGCACAGCCTCCACAACTACATTATAAAAATACAACTATACAGATAAACAGCCATCCTCGAGAACCAAGGGAGGGGGAGCTTTACAACCAGAAGGCAAGAGAAGGAGTGCAGTGAGACTGAGTAGACGCTCCTGGCGCCAAAACTGAGAGGTACGGACACGCAGAACGGAAGCGGTGGCACGGGTGAAAGGGTGGTGGCAGCTGCACCTGGGTCTGCAGCTTGGAAGGAAATTATAAACTCCAGGGTCGCACTGAATGTGATGCAGGCTGTAGGGCAACAGGGCGCAAGACCAGTGGCGTTCTAGCAGTGCTGTTCACAGCTATCACTGACGCGGAGATTCAGGGACTCAGAGACGCGCAGACCCCAGGGCTTGGAGGCGCCAAATCCGGGAGAAGCTGTGGAGTCAGCAGAGGGGCAGCCATTGTGGGTTGCTCCACCCCGGTGATTCTGAGACCCCGCCCCACCCCACCTACAACTCCACCCAAACTGTGCACCTGCCTGCCTTCAGCATAAACTAAGGGTCTGCAGCTGGGACAGAACTCCAAAATATCTAAACCCCAAACAATGAGGTCATTTCCTCCCAGTGATACCTCCCAGTGATAACTACAACAAGACTGTATACCCAGCCTTCAAAGGCGTACAACAAGAGTGTCCACCCCAGGTGATTGGGGAGGCTGAATCACTGGGCCCTATAAGACACCTACCACACAAAGCCACTCTATCAACGAGCAGCCAAAATACGGAGACTAAGAAACAGGTCACAAATGACAGAAATGGAGGAACGCAAACGACTGGATATAAAGTTCAAAACCATGGTTATTAGGTTTTTCAAGAATTTTCTAGAGACTGCTGATAAATTTAGTGAGACCCTCGAGGATATGAAAAAGGACCAGCTAGAAATTAAGCATAGACTGATTGAAATAAAGAATAATATACAGAGATCCAACAGCAGATGAGAGGATCGCAAGAATCAAGTCAAAGATATGAAATATGAAGACCGAAACCCACCCAGCCAGAAAAGTCAAAAGAAAAAAGAATCAAAAAATATGAAGATAGTGTAAGGAGTCTCTGGGAAACTTCAAGCGTATCAACATCAGAATTATGGGGGTGCCAGAAGAAGAGAAAGAGCAAGATATTGGAAACCTATTTGAAGAAATAATGACAGAAAACTTCCCCCACCTGGTGAAAGAAATAGACTTCCAAGTCCAGGAAGCAAAGAGAATCCCAAACAAAAGGAACCCAAGAAGGACCACACCAAGACACATCATAATTAAAATGCCAAGAGCAAAAGACAAGGAGAGAATCTTAAAAGCTGTAAGGGAAAAGCAGTTAGTTACCTACAAGGGGACACCCATACGACTATCAGTTGATTTCTCAACAGAAACTTTGCAGGCCAGAAGGGAATGGCAAGAAATATTCAAAGTGATGAACAGCAAGAAACTACAGCCAAAATTACTATACCCAGCAAGGCTATCATTCAGAATTGAGGGTCGGATAAAGAGCTTCACAGACAAAAAAAAGGTAAAGGAGTTCATCACCACCCAACCAATATTATATGAAATGCTGAAAGGTATCCTTTGAGAAGAGGATGAAGAAAAAGTAAAGATAAAAATTATGAACAACAAATACGTATCTATCAACAAGTGAATCTAAAAATCAAGTGAATAAAAAATCTGATGAACAGAATAAACTGGTGAATAGAATAGAATCAGAGGCATAGAAAGGGAGTGGACTGACAATTTTCGGGGGTAAAGGGTGTTGGGGATGCAGGAAAAGAATCGACAATAATCGTACACCTATGGATGAGGATGGGGGGGTAACGACAGAGGGTGGGGTGAGAACGGGGAGGAGGGGAGCTATGGGGGGAAAAAGAGGAACTGTAATAATCTGAACAATAAAGATTAAGAAAATTAATTATTAAAAAAAAATGTTTGTAGGTCACCTTTCCAAGAATAGTTTATACTAACTTGTTGGTATAAACAAGAGACCAATGACTCTGTGAGCTGGATATTTCTTCAAAAGGTGCACTGAATATATGAAAAATGAGTTCCAAAACACTAAGTTCACTGAATTTTGTTTCATATGCTTCCTAAAAGCATCCAAATCTGGAGAATTTGGATATTTATAAGCTTTATAACAGTAAAAATGCCTAAAAACAATGTAATAATCTCTGATAAAATATGTAATGGTTTAAGTTACTGTTTTCAAAAATAGATGAGGTTAATATTTTTAGACATGACACATACTGCAAATTAGTTTCTGCCAATCCTTACCACCTATGAGTGCTCCTCAATCAAAATAATATTATAGAAATAATTGGCAAGGGGGAAAGCAGTAGTATAAGGCAGACAGTCAAGAAACCAGGGAATGTTTGTGGGAATGATGAAAGTTAATATATGAACATATACCTCTGCCCCAAAAGAATAAGGAAACATAACACACTCCCTCCAGCCTTCCTAGTACTTTTGCTGTGACTTACAGCAGTAATATTCAAATCTTTTTCATTTGAGTACCTCTTAAAATAGTTTTTAAAATCTATGTACTCTTTGTACAATTTCCTAGTTGACAACTAAAAATTTTTAACATAATAATTTCAAAGGATGAAAATAGTGGTAATTTCTAAAAAATGATGATTTTAATATATCCAATGAACTCTATCATAATGATTTGATGCCCTCCATCATCACTTAAAAAAAAAAATACATGAATAGCCCTAGCCAGTTTGGCTTAGTGGATAAAGCATCGGCCATGTGGATTGAAGGCTCCTAGGTTCAATTCTGGTCAAGGGCATGTGCCCCTGTTGTGGGCTCAATCCCCAATAACAGGCACACAGGAGGCAGCCAATCAGTGATTCTCTCTCATCGTTGATGTTTCTCTCTCTCTCTTTCTCTGTCTCCCTTCCTCTCTCAAACCAATAAAAAAATATACATATTTAAAAAAATAGGAGAACCAAGACGGCAGCACAAAGTATATACCTGTACATGCTGCCCCCCACAACCACATTAAAACTACAACTAAGACAAAACGGTCATCATCCAGAACAAGGGGAAAGCTGAGTAGAAGTTCTACAACTAGAAGAAAAGAAAAAAGCACTTTGAGACTGGGTAGAAGGAATGGAGGCGCCGAGGACAAGGTGCAGAAGCGCGGGAAACAGCAGCACCTGGGTGCGCGGTTTTTTTTTAATCGGAGGGGAGATAGAAGCTCCTGACCACACTGAACTCATTTTCGGCAAGACTGTGGGGACCCAGACTCCCACGGGGAGAAACTGGGTTGTCTGGCATTGGGTTGGAAAGCAAGGGTGGCTTTCTCGCAGAGCTGCTCACAGATATCATTGTTACTGTGGGGGTGCAGGACTCAGGGGCACGGAGCAGCTGAGGACAGCCATCGCTGTTTGCTCCGCCCTGGTGATTCTCTGAGGCCCCACCCCTCCCAATTTACAACCTCACCCAAGCTGTGCTCAGGGGAGCAAATCAATCACCTATCCACCTGAAGCCTAACCTAACAAACTGCAGCTGGGTCAGAGAGCTCCAAAAGTTCCAAACCCCCCAAAAAGAGGAGAAATCTATAGATCTCGCTGTAGCTCCTGCTGGGTAGACACACACAGCAGCTGACTTTGCACCTCCTTGGAGATCCAGGAACCAGTGTACCCAGTAGTCAGATACCACATTTGAACTCCTCACATCTATAAGTGCCACACTCAAGAGGCAGTCTCAGTGAGCACCAAAGCCCACTGAAGCAAGTCCTGCCGCATAAGGGTGTCTCCTGCACAGCAGTTCTTCCATTATAGACACAGCAGGTCCTCACAGTCAACTGGCCTGGAGGTCATTTCCTCCCAGTGATACCAACAGCAATTAAGGCTTAACTACAACAAGATTGTGCACACAGCCCACAAAGGGGTCAAACAAGAGTGTCCACCTCAGGTGATTGGGGAGGCTGAGACACTGGGCCCAATAGGACCCCTACCACACAAAGCCACTCTATCAACACAGGGAAGCAGCCAAAATGCGGGCACAAAGAAATAGGACACAAATGAAAGAAAAGGAGGAAAGCAAACTACTGAATATAGAGTTCAAAACCACAGTTATAAGGCTACTCAAGAATCTTCTACGAATGTCTGAGAAATTTAGTGAGACCTTCAAGGATCTTAATGAGAATACCAAAAAAATGGAAAAGGACCAGTCAGAAATTAAGCATACACTGACTGAAATAAAGAATATAAAGAGATCCAATAGCAGACTAGAGGATCCCAAGAATCAAGTCAAAGATTTGAAATAGAAAGAAGCAAAAAACACCCATCCTGAAAAGAAAAAAGAAAAAATAATCCAAAAATATGAAGACAGTGTAAGGAGCCTCTGGGACAACTTCAAACATACCAACATCCAAATTATAGGGATGCCAGAAGAAGAGAGAGAGCAAGATATTGAAAGCCTATTAGAAAAAATAATGACAGAAAACTTCCCCTACCAGATGAAAGAAATAGACTTGCAAGTCCAGGAAGCGAAGAGAACCCCAAATAAGAGGAATCCAAAGAGGACCACACCAAGACACATCATAATTAAAATGCCAAGAGCAAAAGACAAAGAGAGAATCTTAAAAGCAGCAAGAGAAAAACAGTTACCTACAAGGGAGTACCCATATGACTGTCAGCTGATTTCTCAACAGAAACCATGCAGGCCAGTAAGGAGTGGCAAGAAATATTCAAAGTGATGAATAGCAAGAACCTACAACCAAGATTAGTCTACTCAGCAAAGCTGTCATGTAGAATTGATGGTCAGATAAAGAGCTTCACAGACAAGAAAAAGCTCAAGGAGTTCATCACCACCAAACCAGGATTATATGAAATATATGAAATGCTGAAGGGGAAGAAGAAAGACGAAAGAAGAAGAAAGAAGAAAGCTGGGTTGAGGGACTGTCCCCTCTTCCCCCAAATGCACAAATTTTCATGCAGTGGGCCTCTAGTAATATGATAAAAACCAACTTTTAGGCATAGAAATATATCACTGTAGGACAGGGTTTCTCAACCTCAGCACTATTGGTATTTTGGATCAGATAATTCTTTGTCATTGGGGGCTGTCCTGAAAGAAGAAGAAAGAAGAAGAAAGGAGGAGGAGGAGGAGGAGGAGAAGGAGGGGTAGGAGATAAAAATTATGAACAACAAAGTGACAGCAAATACATATCTATCAACAAGTGAATCTAAAAATTAAGTCAATAAAAAAAATCTGATGCACAGAATAAACTGGTGAATATGATAGAAGCAGGGGCATAGAAAGGGAATGGACTTAGAATTCTCAGGGGAAAGGGGATATGAGAGGTGCGGGAAGAGCCTGGGCAAAAATCTTACACCTATGGATGAGGACAGTGGCGGAGGGTAAGGGCATGGGGTGGGGTGGGAACCAGGTGGAGGGGAACTATGGGGGTAAAAAAAAAAAAAAGAAGAACATATGTAATAACCTGAACAATAAAGATTAAAAAAAAAAAAAGAAATCCCAAGGGAAAAAAATACATAACTATATAATAAAAGCCTAATATGCTAAGTGTCTGGTCGACCAGTTGGCTGTTCAACCAATCAAAGCATAATATGCTAATGATATGCTAAGGCCACTCAACTGCTTGCTACAACATTCACTGACCACCAGGGGGCAGATGCTCTGACTTGCAGGTTAGCCAATCTAGACTAAGTGAGACAGGGCCAGACACATCCTGGAGCCCTCCCACGGTCCCTCCCCAGCTGGCCAACCTCCTGCGCCTCTCCCCAGTTCTGATAGTGCACTGGTGGGGTCTCTTGGCCTGGCCTGCACCCTCTTTCAATCTGGGACCCCTCAGGGGATGTCAGAGAGCTGGTTTTAACCCGATCCCACAGACCAAGGGACTCCCCTGGTGCACGAATTCATGCACCTGGCCTCTAGTGTGTGTGTGTGTGTGTGTGTGTGTGTGTGTGTGTGTTCTAGGGGCCCAGTGCACAAAAATTTGTGCACTCGGGGGGGGGGGGAATCCCTCAGCCCGGCCTGTGCCCTCTCGCAGTCTGGGACCCCTTGGGGGATGTCCACCTGCTGGCGTGCCTGGCCAGCCTGGGTGAGGGGTTGAGGGCCATTTTCAGGCTGCCCACAGCTCCCATTGACCCAACATCCCAGCAAGGCTGGCTGGAATCAGGTTTCTGGGGTTTATCTTCTATAACTGAAACTTTGTTACCTTGAGCAGAGGCCTAGGCTGGTAACGAAGCCTCCTGTTTGCTTCAGCTCCATGGCTTTTATAATTGAAACACTGTTACCATGAGCAGAGGCCTAGCCAGCCTAGGCAGGCAGTTGCAACGGAAGCCTCCTGCCAGCCTCCATCTTGACTGGTTTAATTTGCATACAGCCGCTCTGATTGGCTGGGGGCTTGGCTGGGGGCGTGGCTTGTGTGGTGGCTAATTTGCATATTACTCTTTTATTAGATAGATATATATATATATATGAATAAAGTGATTTTTAATACTTAACTATTTTACATCATTTTTTCCCTTGGTCTTTCATTTTAATTCCATTCTTATCCTAGAACAGTAGTTCTCAACCGAGTGGAGAGGTAGAGTCCTGGGGAGGATGGTGGTGGTGATATTGCCTACCAGGGGACATTTGGCAATGTCTAGAGACATTGTTGATTGTCACAACTGGGTGAAGGGTGTTACTGGCATCGAGTAGGTAGAACATCCTACAAAGCTCAGGACAGCCCCCAATGACAAAGAATTATCTGATCCAAAATATCAATAGTGCTGAGGTTGAGAAACCCTGTCCTACAATGATATATTTCTATGCCTAAAAGTTGGTTTTTATCATATTACTAGAGGCCCACTGCATGAAAATTTGTGCATTTGGGGGAAGAGGGGACAGTCCCTCAACCCAGCCTACACCCTTTCACAGTCCAAGAGTCCTCAGGGGATGTCCGACTGACAGCTTAGACCTGCTCCTGGAGAGGGCCTATGCTGCAGTCTGGCCTCCCTCTGCAGGAGACGACCATATGTGCTGATCAGGGGATAGCGCTGGCCGGCTAACAGTCAGCCCCACCCCACCATCGCCCCTCCATGGCCGCTGGCTGCCGCTACCTCCCATCGCCATCCCCTCCCTCTGCCCACTGGCACGCAACTTGGCTATTCGCCAGCCCCACCCCCTGCCAACCTGTTGTTTCACCGTTTGGTTGATTTGCATATTACACGTTTATTACCTAGGATATTTCTCTACAAAAATATCTATGCAAATTGATAAAGTATAAATCTATAACATAAAGGTCTAAGTGTTAAAAAAATGTTTTCTGGAATGACTTATAATTACTAGTAATACAGTTAATCTAAATAGCACGCTTAAACAATCATTATCAAATGTAAAAAGTAAAAAATATATTAAAACTAGTGACCTGGAGAAAAACAACTATACAGTGAAAGGCCATCCTCCGGAACCAAGGGAGGAGAAGCTTTGCAACTAGAAATCAGGAGAAGGAGTGCATTGTGACTGGGTAGAGGTTCCCGGTGCCAAAACTGAGAGGTACGGAGGTGCGGAACAGAAGCGGCGGCGTGGGTGAAAGGGTGGCAGCTGTGCCTGGATCCGCGGCTTGGAAGGAGATTATAAACTCCAGGGTTGTACTGAACGCGGTGCGGGCTTTCTGGCAATGGGGCGGAAGATCACTGGCATTCTAGCAGAGCTGTTTGCAGTGATCACTGACGTGGAGATTCGGGGACTCAGAGGCGTGCAGACCGCAGAGCTTGGAGGCTCCAGGTCCGGGAGAGGCTGCGAGTCAGCGGAGTGGCAGCCATTGCGGGTTGCTCCGCCACAGCAATTCTGAGACCACACCCTACCCCACCTACAAGCCCGCCCAAGCTATGCTTCCGCCTGCCTGCAGCATAGCCTGAGGGACTACAGCTGGGACAGAACTCCAAAAGCTCCAAACCTCAAACAACGAGGAGAAAGGCCTGCAGGTCTTTTCTTCCCAGTGATACCTCTCAGTGATAACTACAACAAGACTGTGCACCCAGCCTTCAAAGGCGTACAACAAGAGTGTCCACCACAGGTGATTGGGGAGGCTAAATCATTGGGCCCTATATAGGACACCTAACACAGAAAGCCAAAATGCGGAGACTAAGAAACAGATCACAAAAGGCAGAAATGGAGGAACGCAAACTACTGGATATAGAGTTCAGAACTATGCTTTTAAGGTTTTTCAAGAATTTTCTAGAAACCGCCGATAAACTTAGTAATATTATGCAGAGATCCATCACCAGACTAGAGGTTTGCAATAATCAAGTCAAAGATTTGAAACATGAAAAAGCAAAAAGCACCCAACTGGAAGAGAAAAAAGAAAAAAGAATCCAGAAGTGTGAAGATAGTGTAAGGAGCATCTGGGACAACTTTAAGCGTACCAACATCAGAATTATAGGGATGCCAGAAGAAGAGAGAGAGCAAGATATTGAAAACCTATTTGAAGAAATAATGACAGAAAACTTCCCCTACCTGGTGAAAGAAATAGACTTACAAGTCCAGGAAGCAAGGAGGACCCCAATCAAAAGGAACCCAAGGAGGACCACACCAAGACACATCATAATTAAAATGCCAAGGGCAAAAGACAAAGAGAGAATATTAAAAGCAGCAAGAGAAAAGCAGTTAGCTACCTAT